>JASANW010001340.1:0-71872 GCA_030849725.1 Trypanosoma boissoni
AATGTGCGAAATACTAGCGTCGGTGAAGCTGAAGGTCCTGCAATACGGCCGAACGGTCTCAGTCAAAATAGCGGCAATCAACCCAAAAGCAATGCACACAATATAATCCAAAACGTGCCAATCACGTATAAACGCTTTTATAGCACTTGCCATCACTTTTATTCTTTTGAGCTATCCCCGTTGAAAACCTAAGCAAAAAAAAAAGAAAATGAAGATAAAATAAGAATATATATTTTCTAACAATTCTTACCTTAGCACTGTGGAGATCATCATTGAAATATCGCACTGTTCTTATGGCAGTAATTGACACATATAAGTATATATTCAACGTTCCAGTAGAATACTGCTTCGTACTTCCTGTGGAAAATACATATTCCGCGTCGCGGTGGTAGAATTTATCAAAATGATAAAATTCATCTTACACACATTATTTAAAATTGAAAATTTCACTCAAGTAAAAATAAATACGAAATCAAATAAGACCTTTGTAAGTATCCTTATTGCCCAGAACCGCATGAAAATAACAAACAATAAGTACAACTAAAAAAATACATTCACTATTTTGAGTAGGCCTAGCCCCTAATAGGACTCACAATGATCCCTGCCCCCCCACCCCCCGGATACCCACAGGTTTACACATTGCGAAGAGCGCAATAATATACGGAAAAGTCGGGATATTCCGAGATGCGCTAAAATTGTATCAATACGGCGTGTGCCTTCTCAACACCCAGTCACCATTTTGTGCTGGGGAAAATACGACTGCAACGGCAAAGATGGCGCATCCAGTTCCAATGACCGCGCCAACACTGATGTCAGAGTAGTGGTGATCGTTGTCACGCGTGCGGGAGATGGCAATGACGACAGGCAAAATCAAAGGCAGAAGACACACAGACGCCCTTGCCAGCGAACCGCCACGCAGCGCTCGCGCGAGGCCCAAGAGGTAGAGCGCAGGCGGCACAAACCCGGCGAAGGCCGTCCCGCTGTGCCCGGACGGAAAGGAGAGGCGCCCCTCCCGAGCCGCTGCGCAGACCTGTTCGCTTGTGAAGTTTGCAATGGTGGCTGGTGTGATGCCCTGCTCCGCTTAATATAAAACAGAAAGTCCACATTTAGATCTTCATTATACGCTGTGCAAAAGGCAACTATTCAGTGAATGTCTAAAACAGAGGTGTATGGGTGCAGAACAACGTAAGTATTCACAGGACGCAAGGCAGAATGGACGTCATGACCCTTCCATTAAAAAAAAAAACTTAATCAGCTAACATAAATACAAATAAAGTATCTAAACGATCAACGCCGGACATGCATAAAGAGCTCGTCATGCAAGACTCTTAGTTGTGCAAGCATAGTTTATTGCGAAAGTTGCTGAGTACGCAGGCACAAATATATAAATATGTACTGCTGTTAACCCAAAGTTTATGCAAAACCGTATAACCCTGCTCATGTCACTAAAAAAAAAAAAAATATTCATATATATACATATATATATATATATATATATATACTTTTGCTCTGATAAAGAATTACACCATAGCAGAACAAACAAAGTAAAAAACTTCCTCCAATAAGGTGCCTTTATATACCAGCACCTAATACGTGTAGGCTTCTTTGTTTTGTTTTGTTTCTGTGCTTTTATTTGGACTTCGTCAATTTCATTAAAATCATTGCTTTATTTCTTCTTTCTTATAATTGCGTGAATCAGGTATGATATGAAAAATCTTTTTGCCCCCTATAAATCACCTTGCGGAAAAGGTCTCATAGAAATATTAAACGGTATTTGCTCACCCGCCCCGCGCAGTACATATTTAGAGAAATGGCAAGCGATAACGCAAGAATTAGAATTGCAATTTAAAATACAAGATGGTTTGCAAAAAAAAAATCAAAATAATGAAAGAAAACCACTTTTTTGTTCAACATCACCGCTACAACACCCTTTGGGTTCATTAGGTACAGTAGTGAAAAAAATAATAATAAAACGTGCAACCCTTCCCTTTCATTGTTTGTGTTTTGCATTCACTACACCAAATTATCCATGGCAGTGGATTCATAACGTTTAAATATAAACTCCAGTTGTCGTACTCGCAGGGTGGCTGTTCTAGGTGGTAAAACAAAGAGAAATTTCACAGCGAGGATTCCTGACGTTGCTCCAATTATGCTACCAGCCAAAATATCAGAAAAATGATGACGATTGTCACGAGTGCGGGAAACAGCCACAATAAATGGAAGAAACAATGGAAGCATTCCAACGACAACCCGCCAGAGTGACAAGCCACGGAACGCACCTATTCGGCTCAAACAATACAGTGTAAAAGGTACAAATGCAGCGAAGGATATTCCGCTGTGCCCTGATGGAAACGAAAGTCTTCCTCCTCGCGCAACCTCGCACCAATTCACATTAACAGAGCCTGGAGAATACCCCGCCCGCTCTAGTCGTGCAAGGAAGTCGGGGCGCAGCCTTCCAGCATACACTTTCATAATATCAACAATAAACATAGTCAGTGTTACAGAGAACGCTTGCGCAAGGATCCAATGATTCGATGTGTAAAGAAAAAGCCACTGTTTTGTCAGTCGACGTGGTGGTGTAACAAATCCCCCAGTTGGGTGCGCTCTTTCACTCTCCTCATGCGTGATTTCTCGCTGGGGCACGCCGTCGGGCGCAATCGTATCTTGTGACTCTGTGAAGTCCCTTCTCTCTACACGCTGTCGCCTCGCAACTCCATAAGACTCACTTCTCCGTATATTTTCACTTAAACGAGGAGGAGGAGGAGGAGGAGGAGAACATTCATCCAACTCCACACCTGCCCCCTCGCACATAAAAGTGCAGAGCGCCTCCACTACAATGTAAAAGACACCAGGAAGAATGGAAATCAATGCCAGTGTCCATGATGGAAAGGTCCCAGCACCTCCGTAGGATGCTGCAATCGACGGGTCTGTCCAAGAAAAGTTTCGACAAAAGGGCCGGACAAGCCTACCAACTCCCAGTCCGACTAGCGCCAAGACAACGCAAAGAACATAGTCGAACAACCGCCATTCACAACAAAAGTTGAAAGCACAACGCCTCATTGGAGAATTCGCACTTGTTTGCTTATTCCCCGCCGTCCGCTAAAAAAAGAAAAAAAAAACACTTTTTACCTATAATTGATTTTCGTTTTCTGTTCTCACTTTCTAATTCGCCCCTTTTGGAGTTCACTTCTTGAGAAAACAAAAGCAGTATGAATCCCAATCGCAGAAGAAAGAAAAAAAAAGACATAGTCATGCACAATACACATATCCGTGTAACTACATACAAAGTAATAAAATAAAAGTGTAAACATTCTCAATACACATATCAAAATGCATCTAACAGTGTGTTTTGCTTTAAACACAAAAGACTTCAATGACCAGCATTGGGGAGAAAAAAAAAAAATTTCGACCAAAGCAAAAAGACAATATCCCAAAACTGTTCAGGACATACTCAGCCTCACTTCCAAACACTTTTGCTTTTATTTCGCTCTGCGAATAAAATATAAGAAAATAAGTCATATCAGCACTACCAATATAAGTGAAGAGTAAGAAAAAAAAAATTTCCAAGAAACTGATAAGAGAACACAAAGTGCATGAAAGTCTTTAACAACTACTCACGATTATATCATTTTCAATACTGCAAGGTATTCTTAGTGGAATATTTGCAATTGAAAAAAAAAAAAAACAATACGCTTCTTAAATCACTTTTGTGTGCTGGCTATCAATTATTTTATTTTATTTTTTTAAGAACTACTTCAGATATGTACACGGAATCACTGAGATAATATCTAAGAGAGTCGTCTCAAACACAAGACCTCACTAAATCGCAATTATATCTCTCTTCCAAAAGAGGTAAAGTGCGGATGATGCCAACTGAATAAATGGGCAACGCCCAGCTGCAGTTAACGCAGTAATAAAATCCACTATCACAGAGTGCAAAGCAGAGTGGTCAGAAATCTCTTTGTGCAGCTTCCTCTGCGGATGTATGTGTGTTACCATAATAAAAGCAGGTCCTTTTCCCTCTCTCTCTCTCTTTAATTATGTGAACATTTTGTTCTTTTACTTCATCAACGTCATCATCCACTCTCTTCTGCATCCAAGTTAACATCTACACACTCCAGCCCTGCCACTTCTGTCCAATGCAATAGAGTGTCTGTCGTAGGAAGGGGCATCACCGACACATGACGGCCTTTCGCTGCTGGTTTGCTTTTCTGAAGAACACAGCCTCGAACATTGTGTGGTTCTTAGAATAATGTGCAAAAAGAAAAAAATCGCGCCAAAAAAAAAAATTTGACTCCGTATTTGCTCTGACTTTAAAGAAAAAAATTCTCTCAGTTGGCTTAATGATATATATTTTTTTTATACCACTGAAAAACTGACATAGAGCAGTAGCGAGCGGACAGAGTCTCTTTTGTTCTCTTCGGTTTGGAGCAAATCGAAGTTAAGAAAATCCAGTTGCATATTAAAAGACTGTAAGCGAAAAAAAGAAAAAAAAAAAGAGATGAGATTGCAATAGTTAGCAAAGTGGTTCCATAACTAAGCACCATCACACAGACACACAAGTGCCTATTTATGCAATGTCACACAAACGCCAAATTCTTCAATGTTATGTTGTTGTTGTTGTTTTTTCCCCGTTTTTCCACTGCACTACATTTCCACTTCGCTTCAGGCTATAGCAGTGAACAAGAACAGCCAATGACCCCTGGCGCTTAAAACTCCTCCGGTGGAAAGTCGCCGACGGTCACCTGGTCGGGTCGCAGCACTCCGCCGTAGCGCGGCTGGCACTCGAAGAGCCGCACGTCCTTCACGCTGCCGTCGCCCTTTCCGACCGGCTCGTCGAACTCGACGCCGATCCAGAAGCCCGACTTCAGCCCCGCGACGCGGCCCACGTACCGCACCGTCCCGAGGCGACCGCCGGGCTGGCACTCGCACCGGTCGCCCACGCGCATCGTCTCCGCGAGCTCCTTGTAGCTGTCGTCGGTGAGCTGCTTGGGGAGCTCCACGCCGAGCTGCTCGGCCTCCGCGCGCTGCTGCGCAAGCATGCGCTCGCGAAAGGCCCGCGCGGTGTCGCCGCGCTTCGCGTAGGTCTCTTCGGATATCTCAAACTTCTCCACCTGGGAAACGTCCTCAAAGTTATCGATCGCACGCGCAGGCTGGGTGTCAATAACATGAATAACAAAATCGTCACGGCATTGATAGTAACCAAGCATTTTGTCATCTGCCATGTTTGTTTCTATTGTTACGCCGCGGTCATCAACAAGCTGAAGCCGCATTTCATTCGAAGGAGTGGGGAAATGTGTCGCAATGTTGGACTTGATGCTGGCAATTGTTTGCGAGAGACCAAAGCGCTTCTCGGGAACACGAATGCTGCTCACCGAATGCGTTAAAGAAACCCGTACAATGGACATCTTCTACCAGGAATACGAAATTATATGTATGTATATATATATATATATATAATCTTTTTTTAATGTATATTGCGTGTCTACAAAAACGCTGGTTGTACCGGTATATAATTTGCTGGATAAATAAATATGGCTTCGATTAGAAGTACGTGGATATCTAGAGTGATCCGTCCTAAAGCAAAAATACAAACAAAAAAGAAAAAAAAAGTTAGCATTTTTTAGATCAATATATATACAAACACAAACTCAAAAAAAAAATACCATTAATACAACGACAGCAATGAGATATCTATTTCCGCGCAACGTTCGAAAAAAGAAGCTCAGCAAGGAAAAAAAAAAAATGAAAAATAAAAACAGATTTGAAAAACTCTAGTTACATATTTGCAAAATATGTGTATACCTCCTTCATACTTTAAATGAGCCATATGGAAGAATCCAGGAGGTATGGGAATGAAAGAATACATAAAGGATAAACCCATACAGTAGTTCTTCGCCCCAGATACACATACACATACACATACACATACACACAGACTACTTATCAGGACCAATAGCAAATTTTGCCATCACTACTGCCACTCACAAGAAAGCTGTTTGTTGCGCGGTCGAATACGACGCACTGTATGCTATCCTCATGCGCAGTAAGTTCCTTCACACTCTCATTTGCTATATTGATCATTTTGATCGTGGCGTCGTCGCTTGCAACTGCAAGGTATGCGCCAGTGCCGTCGGCACTGACTTGGTTTGCCGGGTATGGCCCACATGCCACTGAAATGCGCTGCTCCATGCGTCGTGTGTCCCAGAGCGTGACGACACCCTCGGCATCGCACGAGGCAAGTGCGTTGTCATCAGCAACAGCTACGGAAAGTACCGTATTGCGGTGCCCGTAAAGCGTCTGCACACAGCAGTTCATGCGCACATCCCATAACGACACAGTCTTATCGCCACTGCCGGTAAAAAGCATGTTTGTGTACGGTTTCCACGCGACAGCGTTGACGGCGTCCACGTGTCCTCGCAATGTCTGGCGGCACTTAGCGGCCTCCACGTCCCAAACGCGTGCGGTCTGATCGAGTGCGCCACTCGCAAGCAGTGATCCCGACTCTTGAAAATCGAGACACCAGACACTGTCGCAGTGTCCTTTGAGCGTCAGGCGGCAGCTGCTCGTCGCAAAGTCCCAGATCCGTACAGTCTTGTCCCCAGAACCCGTTGCCGCCATTGTCCCCGACGGGTGCATGGCGACAGCGGCGATCCAGTTGCGGTGCCCGTCGCCGGACATAATGAGTTCGCCGTGCGGCAGTGCAGAGAGGCGCCACGTGCCGTCATCGCTGCAACTCGCCACGGCCGGCTTCTCCGGGTGCATTGCCACACGTGTCACCGCCATCGCGTGCGCCTTAAACGTGGACTGGCAGACCCACCCGAGCGGGTCGGTCGGTGGCGCGCGGGGCTCGTTGACGCTCGACGGTCGCTGGCGGTTGTCCGGGGGCCAACGAAAGCCCTCCGCCGCCTCTGGCGCAGTTCGGCGCTTTGCCGCCGCGCCGCTGGGCCCTTTCGCCGCCTGCCGCCGCGCCGCCGTCTCGGACTTCGGAAGAGACTCGCTGCCCCCCACCTGCTGCTCCTGCTGGAGCTCCTCGACCTGCCGCTCCAGCCGCGCTACCTTCGCCTCGAGCTTGTCGCGCCCTATCATGAGGAGCGTTTTGCCCTTGTGGAGCGTCTCGCACTTCTGGCGCAGGTCCTGCAATGTTGGGTTGATGTCCTCCGCTTGGTGCTGCGCCTCACTGAGCAGTTTCGAGACTTTGTTCTTCTCCTGCACCACCCGGTTGTAATTGGCACGATGAAAGTCACGCTCCTTCTTGGCCTGAAGAAATTGCTTCGTCGCGCGTGTTGTCAGTTCCGCGTGCTGACGAAGTTGGTGTTCTAGTACATCAATGCGATTCTGAAGAGCAGCTGTCTCGAGATAGTTGTCCGCGAATACCGGGGCATCCACCAATGGTTTTGACCCGTATTTCTCATACCACTCAATCTCAAATATTTCCATCGTGCGGTGCATGCCATTACGAAGAAAAAAATTACGGAGAAAATCATCAGTAGCCTCCGGAACACGTTTTAAAAGAGAACGCGGAGGGGGTGGCATCCCAGCCTCACGCTGTTGTTGTATCGCACGGCTAAAGGTATCAAAATCTACATCCTTTACACTCGCAAACAGTTCGCCTTGAAACCCCACATCATCCTCCCAAGCCAAAGCATCATCCTCGCAGTTTGCTCCATCATATACAGCATTAAGGGGGGCGTCTGGGGAAGTACCAACTTCTGTAGTTAACATCATTCAATATAAATTGTAAGAATGCACTATAAAAACTACCTTAATAGTAATAAAAAGCTGAAAGAGAAACACGCGCATGAGATTCATTAATCATTATTATTATTTTTTTATTTTTTTTAATGAAAAAGGCATATAGAACAAAAAAAAAAAAACGCTGTCGTCGGAATCATGACAACTTTGCTGTTTTCCTTTATAAAATAGACTTCACGTGGTGCCAAATAAATATTCAAAAACAGAATCGTGGAGAGAATATCCACTTGTCGACTTGGCCTGACCCTCTTTTACCTACATCGTCGAAGCTAGATAAAGAGACAAAAAGAAAAATCAAAAATGCCTCTGAATTAGATCAAGATGCACACGAATCAAAAACCGGGTCTATGGCAATTATCAGCAGCCAAGCATATCCCGAAGACAAAGTGTGGAATCTACCAATAACAACTTCTGGAGCAGCAGCTGCAAGAGGGTTTTCCTACCATGAAAAAAACCTTGGAGGAAGGAATTAAGGGGTCGTGTGGAAAGACAAAAAATAAAAGTTTATTAGGAAGACCCCTTTAAGGAAAAAAACTGCGTGCACACTTTGTTGTAGATCCAAAATAGTTAGAGGGGAAAAATGTAAGAGCGATAGTAAGATGGGGGGCTTTGGAAAAAGTAAGGAACCCTATCTCAGTTGGCACTCTCTTCACAAGCTCCTATGATGCTCGAACCTCATCAAGTACCTGAGGAAAAATACACAAGTACTAACAATAATAATAATAATAATAATAATAATATATATATACATATATAAATATATATCAATATATATATATATATATATATATATCAACACATCACGCAGAGGTGAATACACACATGCACACAAAACAAAAAAGACAAATGTAGAGTCTATTATTAGTCGTTAACTCACTCTCTCATGCATTCAAGGTAAAAGAATTACTTTTCTTCGACGATACGCGGCAAATTCCAGTCTATAGGTTCTTCCCCAAGGCTTACTAAGGCGGCGTTGCACTTGGAAAAGGATCGCGAGCCCCACCACTTTGTGGCGCTCAAAGGAGATGGATGCGCGCTTTCAATGACGATGTTTCGCGATCGGTCAATCAGTGCGGCCTTCTTCCGCGCGAAACCACCCCAAAGAAGAAACACAAGAGGTCGCGTGTGCTTCTCCGAGAGCAGTCGAATCACACCATCCGTAAAAGTCTGCCAACCACAGGATGCGTGCGAGTTCGCCTTGTGGGCCTCGACCGTCAGCGTGGCATTGAGCATCAGAACGCCCTGCTCGGCCCACGACTGCAGATAGCCGTGCGGGGGCGGACGAAACCCGGGCATATCCGTTGCGAGCTCTTTGTAAATGTTAACAAGGCTCGGCGGGGGACGCACACCCGGCCGGACGGAGAAGCAGAGCCCATGGGCCTGTCCAATGTTGTGATACGGGTCTTGTCCGAGCAGCACAACACGCAGCCGCTCCAGCGGCGCGCTGTTAAAGGCGGAGAAAATGAGTGGGCGTGGAGGAAGCACAGTTTTGCCACTTGCCACCTCACGGTCTATGAATTCCTCTATGCGAGTAAAATTGGGAGCCGAGGTTAAAGGAAGTAGTAGTTCGCACCAGGAGGAATCCGATAGAAGAGATACCAAACTTTTACTGTCAGGTTCCACTCGATGCCGCACCCCTTCACTCTTCGCGTTTGATTCCGGGGATCGACTTCTTCTCTTTTGAGATTTCAACGGCAATGAACTCTGTGAGTCTCCGCCGCTGTCTACAACAACATCTGAATTCACATTTGTTGGTCGCTTTTTCACAAAATTCAGTAATGTTTGCTGTACCATCGTAAAGCCTTCTCCAGTGTAAATTCATAAAAAGACAAAAAGAAAAGATGAAAATCAAAAATTATTATCAAAATAGCTCAGGATAAACTCTCATTATGTAATTATAAGAAGCCATCTCATGTAAATGCTTGACAACATAATACATAGAGAAAACAAAGCAAGCGTATGAAGCAAATGGCAAAACCACATTGTTTCTTTTTTTTTTATTTTTTTTGTAGAGCAATTATCCACTGGAACTCTAAATAAATAAATGCGAGAATTATCCATAATCGATCCAAATATTCCTTTATTTAATACTCTAACAAACAACCAGGCATAAGGATGCAAGAAAAGAAGAAGTTTTTTTCTTCCCTCCACAGAAATGATCCCCCCTCCTCCCCTCAAAGGATATGTAGTAACTCACGTAGGTCCCAATGTAAAAAAGACCTTCCCTTCGCGCTCGTTCCAGTGTTGAATGACATAACCGTACGACGAAAGCAGTGTGTTCACAAGCTCGTCAATATTTTTTAGCGGTTCACCTCTATAGCGGACTTCTGTTGCGTCCTCAATAACCGTAAGGGCAGGCAGCTGCGGGGCAACAGAAACTTGGGAGGGGCCCTTGCCATCCGTCCCGTTATTCCAATGCACAAACACTGCCTGTGGAAGGGCCCGTCGAAACACAGACCGCTGATACTCAAAGCGACTAACCACTGCATCTTCAAGTCCTGGCAATTGAAAAAAACGAGCCTCCTCAAGTAATTGATCCCATTCATCAAATCCTTCAGGAAGTATAAGATTCCCACCGCGAAGAAAGTTTAAAATGTAGCGAAAAACAACTCCATCTCGATCAACCAAAAAGCAACCATCCTCGCACCGCTTCGCTGAGCCGTCCAGAATCTGAGAAAAAATAGGATTATCTTTAACGCATTCAAAAGTAGCACGTCGAGACACATAAACCACTCCACCAACATTAAGCGCTACTTGCTGAGCCCACTCACCAGTCACATCAAAGCCCAAGTTTTTCTGCAACCAATTCATAGCCTGCACAGACATAATAAACTAAAAAGTATGACCAAGTGCAAAGTTTTGTTCTGCAAGTCCTATAGAAGAAGAATGCTAAACAAAGACTATTAAAAGCAAGTTGGAACTTCTTGTTATTGAAAGGAATTATCAGAAGCCAAATAAAAACAAAAAAAAAAATATTTTTTTCTATACGTATATAACGCCCCGATTTCTTTACCTTGTTTGGCTTGTATAAAACATCATTTTTTTTTCCTTTCGTTATTCTAGTTACCTTGTCGCCCTCATATAACAAGGAGCAAGCTCCCAATAAATTGCTATAAAAAATATATATATATATATATTCATTTAGATTAAGAACGCGCCACATCAAGTGAACTCCACGAGGCAACCGCCTGCTGTAAAGATGCGTGTGTCAGCAAGGTACGCATTTCAACCTTTGCGTAAGCGCGCATACCCTTTTCAGCAAAAGGATTTGCCCCACGCGCTGAGCCGCGTAGTGAAGTTCTTCCGCAGTGCAATTATTAATGCCGTCCCCCTGTTAGTCGTCCAACGACGCCGGGTCGACCACAGGGAAAGAAAAAAGGTCTCTGTGCAGTGTGCCCCAATACGCTCTGCTTCTTTGTGGCCAGAATCGCCCGAGTATCACCAGTGGCTCGCGCCCAGGTGTCTATCGCACGTGCTGCACGAGCAATCTTCACTGTTCGCAGAGAGGTATGAGCGGCTCTGCCCAAACTCAGTGAATTTCACAGCGCTTCACCGGTCTGCTGGCGGCCGCAGGGGCTGTCCTATTCGTATAATAACTCGTTCTGCTCAGACAGTGCCGTCTGTGAGTGGAGAGCAATCGCGCAAAACCTCTCAACCAGCGGCAAGTGCGTTTACGGATGGATGCAACGCAGTGCGCTACAGCAATCGCGTCGTTGACCTCCAAGGCCTCGAGCGCTGCAAAGCAGAACAGCAGCCACGCCACACATTGTGTAAAGGATTGGCCCCCGCTCCTACGTGTTGGGCACACACAGGCAGAAGTCCTGCACCATTGTGAATACTGCAGAGCTTGCCGCATTGTACTGTTTAAGTTTGTGCACTAAATGGTACTCTCACCGAGTTTTACAAATTTTTTTTTTCCTGTATATCGGCAAATGACCTGAGCACTGCAAATAGCACTTATAATATGACCAGCTGCGTGTACGGAATATATGGATATGCGCCGACGGATACCAACCTTACATTGTGTGTGAATTTTTTACCATACAGGTAACAAATACTTAAATTTGTGATTCCTGAAATTATGTATATGCTTATACACTCAACTTGCTTTCAGAATCATCTTCTGGTAGAGGGATTCCTTTACCGCATTTGTAGTAAAACAAAAAATAAAAAAATACAATGAAAATAAAATAAAAATTCCAAGCCTCATGTAGCAAATAACAAGAAAAAAAATTGATACGTTATGTTAAATATCGAAACAAAACATTTATACACTTTGGAGTTACACATGTTATATATATATATATATATATATATATATATATATATATATATATATAATATCAATCATAAAAGACTGAGGGAAAACAATAGTAGAGTAGTCCATGGAATACAGTCGTCCTCTTTTCTTAAGTATTTCCTTTCCCTTCCTTCTCTCTCGCTCTTTCCATTCCACTCTCTATCTCCCTCTCACACAAAGAGAAAGATACATAAAAGCAGTTCAAAATACCTTAGAAACGCCGACGTCGTCGACGCAGCTTTTGCTCTGACCAAACGTGTATAAGTGCAGCGTACGATGCCGTTATCTCCTCCTTCTCAATTGGAGGAAGTCGCTGGAGCACCTCACTTGCCAGTGTGTCCTTACCATTTTGCTCCAAAACGGAGATGAGCGTCGCGTACGTGACGACAGTGGGCGCTGGTGGCTGTGTCTCCACCGCGCTGCTCAGATCCTCCGCCTCCTCGGATGGCTTTGCATCTCCCCCCTCCGTCTCGTCGCTCATGCGCATTAGTGGATTCGGACCCATCGATCGCACAATGGAGAGGGCACCAGCCCAGTCATGCGCGCCCTCGCACGCCGCAATGCATGCATTGTACGCGTCCACGGGCTGTTCCGCTACCGGGATACGCGTCTGCAAAAATTGCATGGCGCGTTTCCATCCGTGTTGTTCACCATTTTCCAAATCTTCCGGTGTGGTTGTCGCGAGGCGCGTGACTGCGTGCGTGAGCGTGGCTGGTGAGCGGCGCGCAAAGATTTGGCCCAACTGCTCCACGAGGGCCCATTGTCGCGCCTCCGCGCATGTGTCAATGAGGACAGCGAAGTGTGCATCACTGGGCGTGAGCCCGTCCGACTCCGCATCGCGCAGCGCAAGTCTCGGGCCATTGTCCGTTTGGAAACTTTCCAGTGACTTTGTCGCATCACAAAAAGAGCGCAGGGCATCCTCCCAGGCCCGCATGCGCTTCGCCATTTGAAGGAACGTCAGAAGGTCCTGGCTAGTGCGTACAAAACTATTTGAGTTGTGTATCTCCGGCCGTCCCGCCATAGACTCTGCCTCGTCCTTTTCAATAAGACTGAACAGGTTCGCAACGCCATCACTTGCCTTGCGACTGTGCGTGGCTGGGGCTGGAGTGCGTGGCGCGGCGGGTAATCGGGAGGCGCCGCGACCGCGGGGTAGCCGCATGGAACGCGCCAAGACTTGCTCAAGCGTCAGCGGTGGCATCGGCTCTCTTGGCTCCGGGGGGAAAAGGTTTAAAAAGTTTCGCTAAGCGAAATGTCGCTGTTAGTGACGACTCAAAATGCAAATCAGTAATATGATACAATATATATATATATATATATATATATTACACGTTATCGTTCTGTATCTTAGATAAAAATTTGTGTATTTATGTGTACTACTTTCTACTAAATACTTAAGAAGTAAAAAAAAAAAATGAATACTTATGAGTAATTTTAAAAAATACACAAATTAATTTTAAAAAACAATTCTTCAAAAAAAAAAAAAAACACTCAAACCCAAACCCAAAATATAACCTAAAAGCATTTCTGTATAATACAAAGTAGGTGACTGTAGTATCCAGACGCCTGTAGCAGTGTTTTTTGATTGTTTGTTTGTTTTTTTGTTTCTTTTTGCTGTGCAGGACTAGCACAGCATATTCAGCTTTCTCAAAACTTGCTCCAGCTGCGCATCCTTGCACGCCTCCCCATTCCTTGTGAGCAGTGAAGGAAATGCGCTCTCAAGCAGTCCCACCACACGTTCCGGTTGCCGCTCCACGGTTAGGCAAAAGAACATCGCAACCTCGAGTGTCTCCGATTCGTAGGCGCGAAGAAAGAGAAAAACCCAATCGTCCCCAGTATCACGGTGCGGAAGCTGAAAGAGCGGCAACAGCCTTTCTACTCGCTTCAGTGTGACGCAACGGGCAATGTATTCACGCGTCCAGCCGAGTGCCGTGACGCCTTCAGGAAACTCGAGCTCGTCAAGCAAGTCAAGCACATCGTGAATGCATGTCTTACACGCCGCAACGGCTACAGGCACGTGTGCACACAGCAACTCCAGTGCGCTATCCTCGAGACGGCGAATTTTTCGCTCTGCTACCTGTACAGCCGCCGCATCACCGGAGGAAGCGTCGCCAGCCGCAAGCGATAACACGCGCGTGCGCTGCGCTTCCATTGTCCATCGCAGCAATGTGTAGCGGCGCTGTAGCAAAATGCGCATGCATGGCATGACATTGTTGGGCGAGAGGACTTCCCTGGCTGAGTAGTACAGTGTCAGCACAAGATCAACGAGGCCGTCGGCAAGGTCCTCAGGTAAGAGTCGAGTCAACGGGCGAGACACAGTCCTGTGCCTGGGCCTACTCTTACCACTTGAATAACTCTTGTACTTGTCATTATCATTGGCACTAATCTCGCAAAGTGACTGGTAGACAAACTGCTGCACAGAGCTCGATAGGGCCCATTGAAAATAAGCCATAGAAACGCCTGAATAATGTCGCAATGCCAGCAGCGTTGACTTGGACGGAAGTGTCGCGAAAACATACGGAAAGTACGCAAAGAACGTACAAGCAGGGTATGGCGATTCCTCAAAAGCATCCAATATATGCGGAGACTGATCCATAATGTTTCTTTCAAACATTCTTAACAAAGGCGGTACGGATTCAGGAGCCATTGTGCAAAGCAAGGCTCGTGTGGTTGCTTGCAAGTACCCCATTGCCACCCCGCATCCCTCGTAGCCGCAAATCACTACCGGTAACCCGCGCGTCTGCACTACATGTGTCGTGGCCGCACTGCTTAGCGCGAGAACAAGCGGAAGAAAATCCGGTTCTGTGCCACAGCGGGTAAGAGTGTGCTCCAGCACACTCATCTTCTCACCCCATTGGTCCTCCGCGTTGCAAGCAGGCGAACAGGGCAGGGCCAACAGCACATGCAGCACATGCGCTGTCTCCTTCCACCGCGGTACCTCCACTCTTTCCTCACTCGCACCACCCCCTTCCCCTTTCTTCGCTAGTGTCTCCGCCGCATTGGTTGCGGTTCGAATAGACCAAGTGAGGGCAGACTTGAGAACATTGCGTAACGCACTCACCGATGACTCCTCTGTATTAAAAAACTTGACTGCTTCGTTGAATGGCTCTAAAGTTTGCGTTGCGTCCACCGTGGGCAACACATACTCAGGTTGCATGACATCATGAAACGACCACGGCAAAAGACCAGCGTCAAGCAATTGCTCTTCAAGTAATGGGAGAAACGCACGTACTGCTGCGTGGAGATCGGTATGTGCACCAATGTGGAGAACATGGACATCAAAAAGGCGGATTAGACGATCCAACTCTGCGCGAAATCGGTGATGGCTACTTTGCGACAGAGTCTCCTCAGTAAAGTCAACCAACTCACTCGCTTTAGTTACTTCAGTTATTTCATCTGATTCTTCCATTCTACTTTGCTTATCTGCATCGCATATATCCAAAGGTACCCCCTCTGGAACACACTCCTCGCTGTGAATTGACTCCAAAGGATTTGCCGCTCCTTCGCCGTCCATCGCCTCTTCAGATCTTGTGACCGATACCTGACCGTTTGCATCTGTCATGTGAAGCGATAGTGAGGACGCACCGCTCGATCTTTTATTGCCATTCCCCGCACTGGGAATATCAGCATGGCGCTCCTCTGCCACGTCTTCCCGTTGCGACCGGCGCCGACGCACAACTCGTACCACTTTTCGTTTTACTCGCTTCGTACGACGCACAATTCTTGTCCCTTCTGCTTCTTGTACTTTTTCCTCGTCACCTACTTGGTCTTCCTTCGCCTTTACAAAGGACTTTTCTTCTTGTGAACTCCCCGGAAGTGGAACGCACATAATATGTCCGTCGGAGCATAGCGCAATGGCCTCTCTGGCCAGCACTGTGCTACTCACAATAGCCACATCATCAAATCGCCGTGTGATGTGCTGTGTGTACGTTTGTCCAAGCCGCAGCACTGACAAAAAGTGCGCACCCTCTGACCACAGCAATACATCTCCGCCCGGAGTGGAAGCAATTGGCTTCAGCACGCCAAGTTCTGCCTCAGGTGGGGTGCGAAATGTCCGCAATACCACACCGGATTCAGCCGCGGCCTCAAAGACTCGCGCATTGTGCCGCGCCGCGTACACAGAAGGACAGGCATCGCTGGAGTCGTGCCCTGCGCAGAGACACACACCAAAAAAACCCTCCGCACGTGCACGTGTGCCAATAGTGTGTGCGTAAAGTTCCTCGTTGGGCGCATGTATAGCGACTGCACTGCGCTGCACAGAGGAGATCGCAACGACGCCTCTGTTTACAGAAAGTTGAACAATTGGTGACTCCTCGCGCAGCAGTACGCGTGGCGGTTCTGCCGGGGCTGAAGTCGCCTTCACGGCGAGGACAGTGCCATCAAGGCAACCAACGAGAAAACTTTCACTGTCCAGCCAGGAGTGAGCCGTCGCACGGTTCGTGTACGATCGTCCCAGCGGCACGGACCGCAATAAACGCAATCCATTTGGCTCAAGCGCGGCAAAAGTCAAAACGCTGCGGCGATGCAAAATAGACACAGTCGAAGCACAAGGGCTGGCGCAGAGGCAATCAATCACTGCAGAGTGTGGAGCAGCTGCATCACACGGGTCCTGTAGGCTGAGAGAGGAGGAAAGCTCCGCGGGTGACAGTGTGGAGAGTACGGAGATCCCCACCGAGTCGCGGTGGCAGAGATCGACGGCTCCGCTGTCGTAACCAAAGAGAATGTGCCGCTCCGTCGCTGTGAAACTGCAGCACGGAGAGCCTCCCGGACAGGCGAGAAAAGTCACCGCGTCGTCACTCAAGGAAATCCCAACATCAAGTTCCATCCACGGATCTAAGGTCAAGAAGTATAAAGCAGAAAAAGAAGAAAAAAAAATAGCCCAAACACCCAGATGACCACACATACACAAGCAATTAGAGGAACAATAATAAAATATATAGCAGCAAAATATGTAATTTATTCAGTGAGCAGATCATTTTATTGACTTACTTTTGCGTCTTAAAAAAATTGTTTCTGTTATCGCGTCATAAATACATTGATTTCGCAGACGAACACAATATCTCTCTTTCTCTCTTTCCTGTAATATTTTGCAATCCACCAAGAGAAAAAAAAAAAGTGGGTCAATCAGAAACAACGAAAATTTTTAGGGTCCGCCTGATGGGGAATAAAAAGTTATAGTATGGTCGGTTTTATCTCCAAGACATAATCCACCAATAATAAAGCAATGGAAAAGAGCAGACAGGCGTAAGAAGAAGAATGGGGAAAAGTGTCCAGAGAAAACAAAAGAGGGGGATGACCACGCAAACAACAAAAAGAGCAATATATAATTATATATAAAAACTCTTGGTTCAAAAAAAAAAAATCCTTGATAGGTGGTACAGCTGCCTAGCAAAAAAAAAAACGTAAATTGAAGAGTATGACAATCCAAAAAAAAAAAGTAAAATAAAGTCATTGAAATCCCTTATTCATTTCCTTAAGCTCTATTCACTTCTCCTAGAACATATTTTTTCTTCTTTTTTTTTTTTTTTGTTTATGCTTTCTCTTTTGATATTTATGCTCTCAATTAAATATATATATATATATATATATATATATATATGTCAGAAAAGGTACTCACACCATTCCTTTGTCTCAACAACAACAACAAAAAAAATGCGTACAACTCTCTAATTACCTCCGCCCCTCCACCACAAATCACGCAAGCACGCATAGCCATCCTCAGAAGAATAGATATATGACTAAAGTAAAGATATGTCGCTTACATTAATATTCATAGTTGGTGGAGTTACGCATCGCGTTCGCACCTCCATTCTGGAGGCAGAACCAAAAACAAACAGACAGAAAAACACGTCTCTGCATGCGCTGCTCACAAACTCCACTCTGCGTAGATATGCACAAGCATTTCTTTTGCTTGGCTTGTGCTTGGAAACACATTTTTCCTTGCGTTATTTTTTTTTTTTTGCGAAACCAAAATATTTTGGTTTCTCCATTTTCCATTCTAGCAGACTCTTTGATTTTTCTCCTTTTAATTGGAAAAGAATTTCCTGTTCTTTTCAGTCTTGAGTAAACAGCCATTTTTCTTTAAGCTCCTACCAACGCACTGATTCCCTTTCTTTCTTTTTTTTTTTTCTCCCTCAATAGACTTTAAATATATAGTTCGCATCATTCTCGCACGAAGTGCTAAAAAAAAACTTTTTGCGCTGTCTTTTTGCTGTTTTTATTGTTCTTGCTATTCTTATTTTTATTTTTTACGCGCGCGCATATGTGTGTGTGTGTGTGTGTATTTAAGATTCTTATTTTGTCTTTGGTATTTTACCTAGACGTTTTTTTTTTTTTATTTCCTCATTCACAAAGACGCAAGTACATAAACGCGAAGCACGCGCATATTTATCCCAAATTTTGTTGTTGTTTTTTTTTTTTTTTTCTTTTTACAAAGCGCCACGAATCTTTTCCCGGAGAACATACTGCAGAATGCCACCGTTCTCGACGTACTTCACTTCCATCTCTGTGTCGATGCGCAGGATGGCCTTAAAGGATCCCCCGTCGTCCTTCTTTACGGTCACTTCCTGCCCGGGCTGCATGCCGGCGGAGAAGTCGAAGCTGAACTTTTCCTTTCCGGTGAGGCCGAGCGACTGGGCGCTCTCTCCGGACCTGAACTGCAGTGGAACGATGCCCATGCCGACAAGGTTGGATCGGTGAATGCGCTCGAAGCTCTCGGCAATGACGACCTTGATACCCTGCAGGAATGGACCCTTTGCGGCCCAGTCACGCGACGAGCCGCTGCCGTACTCCTTGCCAGCCAGTACCACTAGCGGAATGTTCTCACTCTGGTACTTCATCGCCGCGTCGAAGATGTACATCTTCTCCTTGGTGGGCCAGTGAATAGTAAAGGGACCTGTTTGGCCCTCGCCCACAAGACGGTTGCCCAGACGCGTATTGGCAAAGGTGCCGCGCACCATCACAAGATCATTGCCTCGGCGAGCACCGTATGTGTTAAAGTCCTTGCGCTCCACAGCATTTTCTTGGAGGAACTTTGCAGCGGGTGAATCCTTTGCAATATTGCCTGCCGGAGAAATATGATCTGTCGTTATGGAATCACCAAAGAGTGCAAGGCACGACGCGTTCTTGATTTCTTTAACTGGTTCTAAATCCATCGTCATGGTCTCAAAGTATGGTGGATGATGAATATATGTTGAATTGGGCTGCCATTCATACAACTTATCCTCCTTTACCTTGAGCGCATTCCATTGTTCATTCAGTGTAGTGATGTTTTGGTACACTGACTTAAACAACTCCGGTGTTACAACTTCTTTCACAACATCGTTCACCTCGTCATTACTTGGCCAAATATCACGTAGATATACTCCGTTTCCAATGGGCTCTGTGGCAAAGTCAATGTTCACTCGACCAGCGAGAGCAAAGGCAACGACGAGCGGTGGCGACGCAAGATAGTTAGCGGCAGTCAAGGGATGAATTCGGGCTTCAAAATTTCGATTGCCCGAAAGAACTGCTGCAGCCACGATGTTGTTATCACTAATACATTTTGACACTGCTGGGTCAATTTCACCAGAGTTACCGATGCACGTCATGCAGCCATAACCTGTTGTATTAAAGCCGAGCTCGTCCAGTGACTTCTGCAGGCCTGCAGCTTCCAGGTACTTGGTCACCACGTGTGAACCAGGAGAAAGTGATGTTTTGATGCCTGGAGGCACTTTCAAACCTTTTTCCACGGCCTTCTTTGCAACAAGACCTGCTGCGACGAGAACGTTTGGATTTGAGGTATTCGTGCAAGACGTTATAGAAGCAATCACAACACTGCCGTGACGCATCTCCGCCGTCTCCCCATTCACAGTATAAGTTACCTTCTTGTCATGTTCGCCAGGCGGAATTCCAAATCCCTTGAATCCAGTCTTAGCACCCAGACAAGCATTAAAGTCTGCCTGAATATCTTTTAAAACAACGTGATCGTGTGGTCGCTTTGGTCCCGCTACGCTAGGGGAAACTGTTGAGAGGTCAAGTTCAAGATGCTGTGTGTACTCAATTTCCTCTCCTCCCGTACGGAACAGGCGTACAGCTCTAGCATAATCCTCGATACGGGCTAGATGTTCCGGGCTGCGGCTGGTGCATCGTAGGTAATTGATTGTCTCCCCATCAATAGGGAAGTATCCAGTGGTGGCACCATACTCAGGAGCCATGTTCGCAAGCGTTGCACGATCTGGCAACGAAAGACTGTCAACACCAGGACCATAAAACTCCACAAATTTTCCGACAACACCCAGTTTGCGCAGATTCTTCACAACTGTGAGAACAAGATCAGTAGCTGTACAGCCCTCAGCTAACGAACCTGTAAATTTGTAACCGACAACTTCAGGAAGAACCATGGAAAGTGATTGTCCGAGCATACCAGCCTCCGCCTCGATGCCACCAACACCCCATCCGACAACACCGACACCATTGATCATTGTTGTGTGAGAATCTGTGCCAACGACAGAGTCAGGGTACAGTAGACCTTTGCTATTAAACACAACACGGGCAAGGTGCTCCAAGTTTACCTGGTGCACGATACCAGACCCAGGGGGGATAATGAGAAGATTGTCAAACGCCTTAGATCCCCACTTTAGAAATTCAAAGCGCTCAATGTTGCGTTGCATCTCTATATCCTGATTTTCCTTAGCCGCGGTAACGGTGCCGTACTTGTCAACTTGCACAGAGTGGTCAACGACAAGATCAACTGGAATTTGAGGGTTAATGCGTTCCGGGTCGCCTCCGAGACGTTTTGTAGCCTCCCGCATAGCAGCCAAATCCACCACACAAGGAACGCCGGTAAAGTCTTGCAGTACAACACGTGCTGGTTTAAATGGAATTTCAATGCTCTTCTTGCAGTTTTCTTTCCAGTTAAAGATGTTCTCCACTGTCTTTGAGGTAATATCGAACTCATCGCAATTACGTACGGCAGATTCAAGGAGGACGCGGATAGAGAATGGAAGCGTGTCATACTTGGGATCAATTTCGTTTATTTTGAAGTACTGTGCTTTTCCATTATCAGATTTCATAGTGGCCAGATATTTCGTAAAAGGGTTTGGTTTGGGCCCCCCAACCCGTTTGGCTGTGGTACGAATCATCACTTCTTTTAATTGTGTAATTTATTTTTGCGAAGAATCAGCGCTGCACACAAGCCTGCTAGAAAATTCTTTTTTTATTTTTAGTTTAAGAGAACAAATAGCGTTCTGCTGGTATTTATCAAATAAACTATTGCTTAAATTTCAGCATAAGAAAATGATAAAATAAGAGTAGAAAAAAAAAAAGAAAAAACTTTAAAATAAAATGTACTTGAATGTTCAACCCCCCCCCCAAAAAAAAAGTAAAAGTACCACTAAATTAAAATTGAAATGTACACAGTCTATTTTATACTAGCGTCTCCACAAAACTTAGCCATTTGTTCGGTGAGTTGTGCATTGCGCCGCATGGCATCGTTGAGTTGGGTGTGCATAGACTCTAACTGCTCCCCATAGACCCTCACGACCTCCCCACAGTTCGCCCGCTCCGCATCAAGCTCGTGACGAACTTGACGCAGCTGCCGCTCGAGTGCCTTTGTTTCCACCGCAGTTTCATCCCCGGCTGCTTCAAGCTGAAGTAGAAGCGCACGCTCGCGCACTTCCGCATCACGAAGCGAAGCGCGCAACGTGAGAATCTCCACCTCAAGCTCCGCCCGCTCATCACTCCGCACCCCAACACGAGCCTGCAGTTCCTGTTGTTGTTGTTGTTCTTGTTGTTGTGCAGCGAGCTTGTCCCGCTCCTGCTCTGCCCACGTGCGTTCCCGTGTGGCCTGTCGTAGCGCCGTCTCGAGCTCACCTACTGTATGAGAGAGATCCTGCACGTGTCGCAACGCCTCTTGCTTTTCTCGCAAGACGGTTTCAATGCGTGTCTCCCACTTCTCGTCTGCTGAGCGCATTCGCTCGCGCCATTGTCGTTCACACACATCAAGGCGCGACGTCAACTCACTCTCCATGGCGTCGCGCGCTGTGGTCAGTGCGGTCGCTGACCGCAACACTTCGGCTTTCGTGCGTGCAGTCAGTTCGTCATTCTCAGCACGTACGGTCAAGAAGGCCTCATGAAACTCCTTACGAAGCCGCTCCTCTTCTGTGCGGCGGGCGGACTCGAGAGACTCAGTCTGTGCACGAGCTGTCAACTTTGCCGCAGCTTGAGACTCTTCCAATGCAGTCTCCGCCCGTGTTAGTTGCCCGCGCAAATGTTCAAGCACACGGCGGTGGGAGAGCTGTTCTACATCGCTTATTGGTGGAAGACGTTTACAGTGCACCCCGCACATGTCACGCGATCGATGGACAACCACAAGGGGGCCCAGTCGCGTAGACCGCTTCATCGCACTAGACCCACGGAAAGAATTCGGGTCCAAGCACAGCAATGCATGTCCCTCATCGCCCAATGGTCCAGAGCCATAACTTTTCATATGGCTATTTGCATTAGCAGTTTCGTTTAAATGCACATTGACATTCGCCTTGTCAATAGCTTTATTGTTCTTCTCATCATTCAGAGAAATAAATCTAGCACACTCGTTGAGCTGTGATGCCGGGTCTTGTGCAGGGCCAGCCGGCAGCTGCACGGGCCATCCGGAAGTCGTTGGCGCAGGACTCATAACAAGAGCCTTCCCGAACGACTGGGCCGAGTTTTGGGGTTTCATGGATACAGAATCAGAAAATGACATAAGTGTCGTGACAATAACGCAATTACCGTCAGCATTATCTACCTCCACCTCCGGAAAATCCAAGTTCATGGTACGTGTGAATATTGCTCAAAGCTATATATATATATATATATATATCCAGCAGGAGAACTAACCCCCCTCAAAAATAAAAGAAACAAGGAACAAGGAAAAGGTAGGAATAAGAGCGATCCAAGTAAATAAATTGCTCCCAAACGAACTTGAAAGGAGAAAATAAAAGAAAAATGCACATGACTGAAAATTATCCACACTAACAACAAAGGGTTGCAACAAAAATCTATTTTTCAATTTTTTTTCTCGTAAACAGGAACGTCAAGTTGACCATTAAAGTCAGCAAAGCGTCTACAATGAGCACGTAATTCATCTAGCACCTCATCCATGTACCATACCGTATGGTTGATTAATGTATTCAAAATCTCAAAGTCCGCCCTCTCAATTTTTTTTTTCGTACATAGCAAAATGTACACTGTGAGAGACCCTGATAATTAATAATGGAATAGGTGTCACTGAACTAGATACTTCAAGTATCTTTTTGGTTATTGCTATCTATCAAGTTGGCATAAACAGACAAAAGAAGTCTTTTATGCATCATTTCCCTTTATCTTTTCTGTAGCTCAAAAAATGCTTTTACAGCCTTGAAGAAAAATTGCTTCTTGTTGTTATTCAGCACTAAAAGTCATCATCATCCTCATCCACATTCATTGCATCGTCCTCATTATCATCACTATCATCGTCCTCATCCTCATCATCGTCAAAAGAAGAATACGAGTCATCACCTTGGTTTGCTGTTTCTATGGTTTGATTTCTGTTTACCCCGGAAGAAGGTGAAACCCCGGGACTTAAAGATACATAATTTTTACTGGAATCAAATTGAGGTTTATAATCAGGTGAGCCAAAATTTGACACCTCTTCCTTAGCAAAGTTGTTGGCACCCAACTTTATATTGTAGCTCTTATTTTCTCCTGATTCAGAACTCTTAGCAGGGAGCAGTCGTCCTTCAATAAGATCCATAATCTCTGGCAAGCACTCAGGTATCCCTTTCTCTTGGCAGCGGTCAGTCATGCACAAGCCGTGATTGGGATACACAACGGTAAAATGAGGGTCAGCAATTGTCTTGTCATCTTCTGTGAAATCATAAACGTGTACAAAACAATTTTTTTGAGGATCCAGATTAGCGGCCTTAAAGCTGCTCTTCAAATCAGGCAAACGAAGGTGAAACGGCTTAAAAGTTATATGGTGGCTGGATTCAATGACAGGGTCTGTTGATGCAAAAAGAAAAAGGTCTAAGCCCTCACAGTCTCGAGTACGCAGCTGCTTGCAGGCTACGTGAACTGTCATGTTTTTGCAGTTACGCAAAAATACGCTGCCTTCACATGCCGCAATAATAATTTCACCGCCCTCACAATCATCCACAGTCATACTGTCCAAAGGATCCAATACGTAAACATTACAATCACTAAGATATTCAAGTTGCACCTGTTGACCACTTACCTGCCCACCGCAACGATAAAATGTTTTGCTTGTCCACTTTGAGATGAAGTAAGTCGTATCTTCCCCTTTTCTCTCTAAGCCGGTTGCAGAAGCAGCAGTGGTTTCTGAAGAACTGAGTGGAACAACTTTAGGCAAAACCACATCAGGTGCTGAAGGAACGTTACCGGTAGAGGCACCAACACCAATTGAGGCACTTTTCAGTTCCAAGAGCTTTTGCAAAACTGGTTCATTGCTCTCTGGAAAACCGAGCGACCGTGAAACACCCTCCTTGCTCTCCAGCGTGATATCAATAAGGCTAGCTTCTTGCTTAAAAACGCTCAAAGTATAAGTCAGCCCAAGATATTCCAGATAGTCCACAATAATTGAAAGAGCCCGTCGACCATCTGGATTATCTTTTGCATCTTTAAGAAGAGTTGTAGGCATAAACATATTTGACACCACACCTTCTTTTGAAAGGGTTTTGAGAGTGGCATCCACAACCATCGCGCGCATTTTACCAAGCTCTCCCGTTTTCTCAAGTTTTTCACGTATTGACTTTTCTGTGACAGCCTCGACCATTTTTTATACGTAATAAAGTGAGCACCACAATCACGTTTCTTCAAAGTTTTTAGTAAAGATCTCGGGACGTTGAATTACTATTGGTGTTGTTTTTTACTCTTGAGAATAAATTAATAAATAAATAAAATACATAGTAAAAGCAAAACGAACACACAAGCAACTACGCGTTAGTGTATATTTTTTCCACATAATTAAAAGACGCAAGCATTATTCAACAAGAAAGAGAGCAAGTGAAATAAAAAGGGAAAAGGTGTAAAAGGAGTTTGTCTACAGAGCAAACATATGTCTGTTAGCAAAGCTAAACCAATATAACTAAACCGTATGGCGCTGTGGAAATATTGGTCGTCTAAAAATTGCTATAATAATAAGTAGTGCTATCGGTTCTCTTCACTCCCAACTCTTCTGTGGCAATACGCCTGACATTTTGACTAAGGGATTTCTTCACAGAGAACTTTACTAATCAATTTGCGCAGCCTTGTAGTAAGTACATCTGATTCTTGATCGTATTGCAATAATAGGTATGCCGCCGATATAACATACATCAAAAACACCAGAGAATGGCGAGGATATATCAATCGGCCCAGGCGATAGTGAGTCATAACAAAAGAGCGAATTGCGTACGGCAGACAATAAAGTGCCAAATCAGAGCGTCTACCCTTAGGTTCAATTAATGCTGCCATCCCTGATAAAGAACAGGTTATTGCAGTAAAGAGACCACTGCGAATATTTTGTTGTGCAGCAACACAAGAGAAACGTACTGTACTCGCCGAATAAAGAGCCAAAAAAAGCGAACTTCTAAGTACTGATTGTACTGCTTCCCGAATCAGTTTAAGCGGCTGCGCTTTTGCATATTTTAACTGAAAAAGAACAACAGTAACAATTTTCATTGGAAGGTACAACGGAACTCCAACTCGCCAAATATTTTCGAATAAAAAAAAGATAAAATAGCCGTTGCATGACATTCCGGGATGAAGATAGGTGCAACTAACACTAAGATGATCACTTGGACTTTGAGGTATTTCCAACCCTTTTTCCAGGCACATCTCCACCAGTTCTGGAGTAATCTGATAACGAGCAAGTCCAGCGTGACCACGCAGAATACGATAATCTAATAAAGCAGCTCGAGTTAAGAAAGCCTGGTATGCTGGAGGCATTGTATATGGCGCAAACAACACACTATACATTATCTGGGACGAGCTCATGCACATTGCTAAAATGTCGTAATATTTAAACTCTCTAACGGGTTTCGGCATAGATGGAAGTACATGTCCAACGCAAAAGCTTTGCAAACCTCGAACAAAAAAATAAAGACTCAAATTCGTACGTGTCTCTTTATCCATTACAAGCGTAGGCAATGAACAAATGCACCCGGAAAGAAATGCGGCCATTTTATTCGAAATTGGAATGTAATTTCCAATAAACAAAATGATCTCCTTAAACAACCGAAAAAGAGTAAAGCCATAAAAAACCGTAGCCCATTTGAAAGGATCTAAGGAAAAAACCTCCTTTTGAAACTCATCCAAAAACACGCAATTTATACCCTTCCTACCGACTCGTTTAAGCATGCCTAGCAAAATTCTACCAATAATGGCACATATCGCATTGCGAGATGCAATAATGAGAGCATGCTTCACACGTTTTCTGGAGATCTGATAACGGTTCTTGTGCGACTCCATCCTAAAAAACAAACAAAAAAAATTAGAGAGCTAGCTAAAACACCAACACAGTAACTCACTTTTGCATTTTTGACATTAATAACCACGTAAACGATATATATAGTACAATTAATAGCAGCATCAGTAATAATAACAACAGCAATAAAGCCGATATCGAATCAAACACCAAAAAGGAGAACATGTGAGCTTTTTTTCCAAAATCTATTAAAATCACCAGAAAAACGTTTGCTTTTCAAGATCAATAGTGTCCTCAGACACATCTCGAATAACAACAAACTCACCATCTTCTCGAAGCCTTTCCTTGGCTACCTCAATGTTGGAGAAATCTGCAGCAACAAATCTTTCTTTCCTTTCCAATTCCCTCTTTCGCTTATTCCGGCGCTCAGTACGCTTCATCTCCTCTTTTTGTTGTTTAAGCCTTATACGCGCCTCTTCTCGGATCCTTGCATTCTCTCGTGCTTTCTCTTCTTCTTTAATTATTTTTTGTTTCTCTTCCGAATCATCCACCCTAAGAGTAATACTTCCAATAGTCTTACGTTGGGTAGTCTTCGACACAAAATCAAACAACGCAATAATTTGATTTTCACCTATTGCTGATAGGGAAACATACGATGACGTCTTACATGAAGTCTCTTCTGGGCAGTTCATAAGCATATCACCAGGGTGCTCATTGTGTACATTGCCCTCTTTATATAGATCTACCAAATCTATGTAACTTTTTTTTTTAGAATTACCCTCAATAAAACCGTGCAGCACCAATCCAGAACTATTTAAAAAAGAGTTTTCGATCACAACACCACTTGGAAAAAAAATAGAAGTTGGCGGCGTGGTCGTGTTTAATTTCTTTACAGAACGCCACCACTTTCCCATATAACCAGAAGACACAGTACTTTGAGTGTTATTGGAAAAGGTTGAGACTGTTACGCGCCGACGCCCCTCTCGGAAAATAGTGCTTCTGTCGACTAACTCTAATGGAATCTTGCTCCACGCTTTCCAATTACGTCCATCAACAGAATGAAAAAGAGTGTGTTGCGAAGACAAATCGCTTTTTATGACAACAGCATTCATAAGGTAAACATTCTCCTCGGGTAAAAAAATTGTATTTCCTTTAAACAAAATGTCCACCATATCATCATCATCCCAATAGACAAAAGAAAGCATTGTAGCGTCAAGCACTGTCTCAGAAAGCTTATCCACTCCCCCATAGGAAACAACAGAAACATTAATGGTACGGTCGTCAACTTGATGTAGTCGAAAAGGACACCAAAGTTCACCGTCTATCAACACCCCCCTGTCACCACAAAATGGATACTGAGTTTGCTGTAGTGTGAAACTTTTTCCGCCATCGAACGTGCAGACAGCCGTAGATTCACTAAGACACGATTCACATTTTCCCTGGTGAGCACGAGCACACGAAACATTATCGCTTAGTGTAACAGATCCAGAGGGTTGCCAAATACCGTGATCGGCGTCCACGTGTGTTACGTGAAGAGTTGAAACAGTAAATGCATCAGCACATAACAAACTAAAAAATGAACATAACAGAATAAATAGAAACATTTTGTTTCTTTAAAAAAAAAAAAAAACTATTTCTCTCTTCTATCCCTTTCTCTCACACACACACACACTATATATATATATATATATATATACCAACCAAGCAAAGATTTCAAGAAGCTTTATACAATCTCATTATGCAAGAGAGATACAAAAAAAAAAAGAAACCAATCATTTATAAAACAATTATGCAATAGAATTGGAGCAACAAATATCACAATTATACTAGCAAAACATATCTTTAGGAATTATTCCATTTTGTTCTTTTTGGCTATGCTTTCTGCACATTGATCATCTTGAGAGAAACATATGGAAACTCTTGTTGGAGTGCTCCCGAATCATTATAAACGTCATTTTCCAAAGGTGATACTAAATCTGGATACAATTGAGATATTTTTTTTCGAATTTCAGCCTCTTTCTTAGAATCCACTTGAAGAACAACCGATATGCACCGAGGGGGCAAACCGTACTTTAAAAGACTTTCGACAAAAATACGAAGTGCTTTCACGTGAACCCAGGCAACATAACACACTGAATACTGTTGCCACATAACAGTATAAAGAGTCTTTTGCTCCTTTTCAGCCTTTTGATTAAGCTGTTTAAGCTCAGCTGAAGATAAGTCATCCCCAACATTAATATCGCGAACCGTATATCTTTTCTTGCGGCACTCCATCTTTACGTCGTCCATCGCTTTGCGGAAAGTAACAATACTGTTCAATACAAATTCTTTATCTTCAGCAACAACACGATTTGATTGTGGACAAATAAACTGATTAAGAGTCCAATAGGTCTCCAACCATTCTTTTTGCGATGACAGTGGAACGGCAACGAATACAGTAACAAGCATTTCAGTATCCACAAAGCATTGATGCTCCTGATTGTATGCAGCGATCAATTCACTAATAGGTCTCACAGAAAGATTTCCATTTCCCTTCCGAGTTGCTGCAGTAAGCTTATTGCGAGTATCATTGTATTCTGTAAGCATTACACGTACCCGTTCCTCACTTGCGGAAGAAATTTGCGATAATTTCTCTATCAAAACTTGAATACTTTCTTTCGTATCAAATTGTCCAGTGCTCCATAAAAAATTTTTAATAAAGCCTGCAGGAGTCATTTCTTGGGTTTGGTTAATTCGTAAAGCTGTCACCACACTTCGAGGTTTTTGAGAAATTTCTTCCATTAATCCAATGAACCTCTGAATAGTATTCTCGAGTTGAGGGTCTAATCTCGCCAGTTCATCACTTGCCTCAATCAAGGAATCTAAAGTTCCCACCTTTAAAGTAGGAATCACAAACTGACGAAGCGCTTTTCCCAGTGGTCCCATCTGATTCACAAGATACTTAAATTGGGACGAGGGAAGCGTATCTGAGCATTGACGAAAGAAGGGAAGACCTAAAATAAGAAAATTTTCTGACATACTTCTCTGTTCTTTATAAAAATATTGGCAATAAAAATAATAATAATAACATTAATACGAAAAAAAAAAAAAACATTAAAATCAAAAGGCAGTGCACTGGCTAATATTTATTGAATGAGCGTCTATGATACAGACAATAATAATAATAATAATAATAATAATAATAATAATAATAATAATAATAATAATAATAATAATAATAATAATAATAATAGTAATAATAATAATAGCAATAAAAATAATATATATATAAGTATAAAATAATTTTTTTATCCCTAATGGATGAACACCGTTCAATAGCTACACTCATCGTTAGAGACCGGGTCAAACGCATACACGAAGTTTAAAGGGAACAGGGAAGTGTCCCCCGCGTAATACTAAAATACACAGAGAATTCCGTCTGGGGTCTGATAAGATGTGCCTGGGCTGTTGGGTCAGTGGTGTGGGAGTTTAAGAACAACAAAAAAATAAGTAAAATCGCGTAATGATTCGCCCCATTCACTCCTTTCAAATACCAAATAGGTTAATGGGCTCCTCTTATAGAGCCCCGTTTCTCTATCGACTTATTTTATAAGCAGTTTGTTACTTTTGGGGGAAAAACTAGCAGGATACCACGATTAACCTTCGGCTGCCAATGATTATTGATTTGCAATAAGTTGGGGAAAGGGGCAGGCATCTAAACAAGTGCTGCCCTTTACAAACTGTCGCGAAATTTTCTCTCTTTACCTGGGCCCTGGTCGATTTCTATTGGAATCTCTTATCTAACGCTCTGCTTGGGGCTGTTCAGCACCTGCGTAACTTTGTGCTGCTGAAGATTACCCAATGTTAATTCCATGGTTTATGGTCGAGCATTACTGTTCTAAGTTCTAATGCTGTTATATCTGAAAATTCAGTTTTTTAGTAATTACGTTGCGCTTTTTCCTGTTGTTCATTGTATTACCTTGTTCGTTTTTGTTTTTTTTTCGTTTTTTTGTGTGGGGAAAGGGGGGGACCTTCGTGCCTGACAAAGGAGGGTTACAACTCGAAGGGGGTTGGTTCGGAGAAGCCCCATACATTCACTCTACAGGCGGGGGCACGTGAGGTCGTACGTTAGGCGCTCCACCCCTTTAACGAGAAGTTACCAATCGTTGTCAACGTATTGGTGGAAAATACGTGTTTTCAAGGACCCCCTAGAAAATTTAGTGCAACATCATATGCTTTAGTTTGAGAATTACAGAAAATATCCAGTATTCTCGATGAAACTAGGGTACACACGACTTTAACGTATATCAAGTCAGAGGAGGATCCGCCATTGATATTTCACGAGATCCCTTTTGATAGAGAAAAGTTGAAAAAGTTGAAAAAGTTGTTAAGACTTCGGAAATGCAGTGGATGTTACTTATGTTAATAAGATCTTTTAAAGCTGCCACTTCGGAACTTGTTATTTATAGATTTCTTATTTTGGCTCTCGAGATATATTTAGAGTATTAGCACTTGTCATAGGGTTTTCGATGTGGGTGCACTTTGGGGCTAATTCTGTGATATATATATTATTTCTCTTTTTCTGCCATTATTCACCTTTTATGACTTAGGTAAGGGTATAATAAGCCAAATAGATTGCTGGAATTTTATTCTAGATAGATTATAAAGTTATGGAATTTTTAGCATTTGAAGACGGGAAGATACGTGATGAGCGTTATAGGAGGACAGATTTTCCTGAAGAGGCTCTTCTTAAGGCGAAAAAGGTTTATCTGAAACAAGGTGAAACCTCTGATGCAACGTTTAAAGTTGATTCATCTAGTGAATTGCAAGCAGGTACAAAAAGCTTCACATATTCACCAAAAGAGGTGGTTTTCAAAAACTTTACTGTGGGTGATGTTTACTCAACAGTAATTACCCTAACAAATTGCACAAATCGATCCTCTAGCTTTCGAGTATTACCGATATCCCCAAAGTATAGGGATGCACTTCGCGTTACTTACATTCCACCACCAAAATTGTCTGCTGGTTTGTCATGGACGGCTAAAATTGTATTTAGTCCTGTTGATAATCTAGATTTAGAGACATCTATTGGATTTAAAACCGATCAGAATGTCTTTTTTGTGCCTGTTAAGGTCTTTAAAAAGAGGCCTTTGCTTTCTTTTATACCAGAAAGGATCGACTTTGGTGTTGTAGTCTGCGGCGAAAAATTGAAGAAAGTTTTGACTCTGAAAAATGACGGTGCATTGCCTGCAAAGGTTTTTATTTCAGGATCTTTACGCAAACTAACAGAAACCTTTCAAAAAGCTCCGTCGGGAGGTGAGGACGTTCCTGTGATTTCAATCAAGCCTGTTGCGCATCAACTATTTGTTAATCCGTTTTCTTCCTGTCATCTAGAGATTACGTTTGCACCAAATGAAAAAATTACGGTTGAACACGACCTCGAGTTAAGTTATACGTATGACGGGAATGTTCAAGTTCAGAAAATTGAGTTTCGAGGCATTGCTGGATCTCTTCCCGTATACGTCTCCTCATTAAACGAAATTGACTTTAAGTGGTGTTTTTATGAGAATACTTATTGTGAAAAAATATCCATAAAAAATACCACGAATGTCTCTGTGAGTGTGGTTCCTGATATTCCCCCTTATGCAGTTTCGTCTATTGCGTTTTCGCCGGAAACTGTGAGAGTTCAAGCGAACTGTAGTTTTGACTTCTACATGATTTTTACGCCTCGTCGGGGACTTGATTCTGTTTTTTTATGCGATGTTAAATTATGTGTGTCAGGACAAATATCTCCTATTGTTGTACGAGTCAACGCCCGTTTAACAGAGAGTGGGTTTAACGTGGACCCGAAGAAACTCGACTTTGGAGTGAGCGCTCCCGACGAGAGAAGAATAATTTCTTTGACTGTACAAAATCTCTCGGACCTGCCGCAGACTTTGGGATTTCTTCATTTACCTAGCAATGTTGAAGTTTTACCATTTCAGACGGTGACTACTGTGCCCAAGGAAGTATTAAACCTAAAGGTTGCAGTGCGACCTCCGACACTAGGTCAATATACTCAACTAATTAAGTTGTCAAATGAGCACTGTGATTCTCAAACCTTGGAGCTTACAGGATATGGTTATAGATACCCTTGGATGTTTTTGAGTCCTTGTTTAACCCTCCCACCATGCCCTCTTAACACAGAGGTATCCTGTACGACTGTGCTGGCCAATTGCAGTACAGGAAGTCAAAGATTTTATCTTTCTTCATGCTTTGAGGAACTTAAAGTGTCACCTTCTTCAGGTGTGATTCCTGCCGGTGAAAGTGTTCTCATTGTTGTAATTTTAACTGCAGCTGGCGTTCGTAAAGAACAGTTGCGTGTGAATGAACAAGTTTCTCGACCGAATCCAAAAGGGAGCAAAAAAGGAAAGGATAGAGAGCTGAATGCTATTATAGAAAACACTGCTGAAACTGAAGAGTCAGCACTTGAGAAATTGTATAATACTTGGGAAAGTAGCTTGGCAGATGAGCCCTGGAGCCGACATAAATCTTTTTTTATTACGTGTGGTGAAAACCATAATAAAGAATCTCATTCAGTGTTTTTGCAAGTGAATTGTACTGTTGTTAAGCCGACGCTGGTTGCTCGTTGTTTTTCTCGCGTATTACCAAAAGTGATACCAACAAAGGAGGTATCAAGGCGCAGCGGAAGAAAAAGTCCTTCACTTCCACGTGGACGAAAAGGAGAACTGGCTGCTGCCGTTCCAGAAGCTTTACCAGTTTTTGAAGCGTCTGAAAGTGGGGCGCGTGTCGAGGTGATGTTCGGCGAAGTTCCTTTAAAAAATACTGTTGAAAAAATTTGTGTTTTTTCCTATACGGGTGAATATAGTACTTTGTTACAAATGCGACCGGTGGATACGTTATCTCCATTTCAGATTGTTAAACCGCCTCCGCCGTTTTTGGCTTCTGGCGAAGAATGCGTTGTAGTTATAAAGTTTCATCCGGATGATTACGGTTCTTATAAAAACTCTGTTGTAATGAGTGCCTCCGGTGCTAATGACGTGAAATTGTTTTTGACAGGTATTTGCCGACCCGCCGATTTAATTATAAACCTTGATCGTGATGTTGTAGCTGGGCAGCTGCACTCCATTGAAAGTATTGTACTCGACACAGTACAGCTAGGACAAGTAACTCGCAAACAACTGTATCTGCATAATATGAGCCCACTTCCTATAGAGGTGAATGCTGAACTTCTTACTGATAAAGGTGAAGCACCTCAATGGCCAGAGAATCGAACGTTTTTTCTTGAGTCAGATAGTCTCACAATACCTGGGAATTGCAAAGGAAGTACGTTTATTGTTTTTTCGCCTCAGGTGGCAGAGACTCTTCGTTTAAAACTACATTTTTTTGCGGGCGCTTTTAGTCATAGCATTATAGTAGAAGGACGTGGATGCGAATTACCCGTATTCTTTACATTTTCAGATCCCGACCCAGTCGATGAGAGCGATATAATATTTAATTTGCCTCTTCAACCGAATACTGAATTTCCTTATCCGGGTTTGTCACCGCTTTATCCTGTGCAACTTTATTTTTTTACTGAAAAAGTGCAAACAATAACCATTGGTTGTGTAAAACTTGGCGCTAATGTCGAGTGCACCGTATCCGGATGGAGTGAAAATTACGTTCAGAATGGCTGGAGACTGGAGCCTATGAAGATGAATGTTTCTCCTGGTGGTCGCGCAACATTTACTTTGACATACGCCCCCAGAAGAGACGGCAGCGAGGTATCTTTCTGTGTGTTTAGTTTTACAACAAAGTCTTCTTTGCCTCAAGCAGAAACTGTATGTTATGTGCAATGCACAGGAAACATGTAAGGAAGCTTGCAATGTATATTTATGCTTAAGCGCAATTAATTTTGCATATGAATTTCAAAATAATTTTGCTTTTGCCGTCTTATGTTGTAGGTTTGTTGCTTTTCATTCCCTTTTTGGGTTTGGGCCTAATTTTATTATATTTATGTGTGATTTATTTTACTTTTTTTTTTTAGAGAGGAAAAAAAAAAACAGATTACAAAATATATCTATTCTCTTTTTAAAAAAAGCGCAGTGATGCTTCGCATGTCTTTTAAACGTCTTCAATCCACACTGGTGAACAACTTTGAGCCTTTGGAACTATATCGGTATAAAAATTCTGGTATCTACGAGATTCTGATATCAAGTCCAAAAAACAAACTTAATTTGTTGGACAAGGCTTTTTTTACTTCGCTACTTCGAGTCACCGATTACTTGTCTATTGATCTGAACGACTCGGCACGAGTGGCGATTTTGACGTCAAAAGAAGGAACTCCCTTTTCAGCTGGATTAGATTTGTCTATGCTGAAAGGTCAAGGAACCAGTGATTTAGTTCCTTCAGGGTCTTTGACACCCGCTATGAAAAGTCAATTTTTGCATAAGTCAATCCGATTTTTTCAGGATGCTGTGTCATCTCTGGCCCGTTGTCGTATCCCTATTATATGTGCTATTGATGGACATTGTATCGGAGGTGCAACATCGATTATAACGGCTTGCGATTTTCGATATGCCACTGAAAAAGCATCGTTTTCTGTGAAAGAAGTCCAGGTTGGCATGGCAGCCGATATAGGGGTTCTTCAGCGTCTACCATATATTGTTGGAGAGGGACGAGCGAGAGAGTTAACATATACCGCGCGCGCTTTTAAAGGGGCAGAGGCGAAACAAATTGGTTTAGTTGAGGAGGTTTTTTCTTCGCGGGAAGTTATGATGGATGCTGTACGCAAAACAGCCGAATCCATTGCTTGTAACTCGCCCTTGGGAGTACAGGGAAGTAAGCTGATAATGAATCGCCGAAACGAAACTGCAACACAAGATTTACTTGAATACAATGCGGCGTGGAACGCTTCTAATTTACTTTGTGATGATGTAGTAGAAGCTTCGGTAGCATTTTCAGAGCGCCGCCCCCCAAATTTTAAAAATTATGTGGTACACAGTAGCTCAAACCAAACGTCACTTAAATAAATGACACCTGATGTAGTCACAGCGCTATGCTGGTGAAAGGTTGGGTTTAGTTTTCATTGCCTCTTGCCTTCGTACATCGCTCATACACAAGCACACACATATTTACACACTTGCGCGCACACGTGTTCTTTATGTGTGATAGAGCTTTATTTTCATGTAGTCTTTTTTTTGTTTTTATTAGTATTGACGTGAAATGCGACACAAGTGATTGTACTTTTGCTTTTGAAATAAATATTATATGAGATGGTAGTTGTAATATTGGGGTTCATGTTAACTTTTGCCTCTTTATTTATTGGACTTATTATTATTATTTTTTTTTGTATGTGTGTGGGAAGTAATACTCTTTATTTTCTACCATATTAGACATTTGCAGTTAGCAGAAAGAAGATCTATTGAAAAACTAGAAGCAGAACCATTTAACACAAGGAGATGAATCACGCAGCGGTTATTGAAGGACCGTTTTCAAGTACCCACAATGGCGCCAACAATTACTCTCAGTTGCACAACTCGCCTAGCTACCACAGTAAACAAGGGGAAATGATGGAACAACCGTCCGCAGTTTTGCAACAACAAGAACAACAACAACAACAACAGCAGATCAATTCGGGTACGAACATACACCGTCAGTTTTCCTCCGAAGCAGCCTTAAAAGATCCTAGAACCAACATTATTGTTGGAAGTAAGCTTTTCGTGGGGCAGGTTCCTTCTATGACAACGGAAGAGCAGCTCTACCCGGTATTTGAACCTTACGGTACCCTTCTTGAGATTAAGATCATGCGTGATCGAATGGGGCGTTCCAAGGGAAGTGCTTGGGTGAGATACGCAACGGATGAAATGGCTCGAAATGCGATCGTCGCTCTTCACGAAAAGCATACAGTACCACCACAGACTAATCCTTTAAGAGTACAGTTTGCGAGTCCGAGCATTCCCAGGAACCAGCAACACAATAAATACTTCAGGGATCCCATGGGAATGCCTCATCGGTACAACTATGGAGGACCAGTAGGTGGTGGTAATGTGCAACCAAACGGGATGATGTCGCGTTCTGGGAATAATCAAGGATATGTGGTGCCACCGATGTCGACAGGAAATGGAAGGCGTTATATGTCTCAATCGGTTGCTAGTCATATAGAATCTCCATCAATGATGGCTGGGCCATACACTTCTTCTGTCAATCGCTTCGATACTAATGCCGAAAACCCCACAAGGGATTTTTCATATTCCTTTGCAGACCGTTCACCAGGAGTCCCCCCTGTGCAGTATCAGCAGCAGCGCAACTTTATTTCTCCATCTCCCAGTCAACACAACTACAGCACGCAACAAGAAGGCATGCGTAATAATGGTGGCGGTGCTTTTGACGGCATTATGGGAACTAGTCCGGGTAGCAATATGGAATTGGACATTACCGCTTCCATTGATCGCGTGCTTTAAGTGAATGGAAGAAACATGGGTGGTGAGCAGCATGCGTTATCCCGTCTACGAAAAGTAAAAAAAGAAAAGATGAATGCTCTTCCGCAGACGGGGATACTTACTGAAAGGAGTGATAATAGAGTGAAAGTAAGTACAAACACTTCTTTACTTGTTTTTTTTATTTTACTAATTTTTTTTGTTTTTCAACTGCTTTGTTTGTTTGTCATTTTATTGTCCTCATCCTTGTGTGGTTGACACGACAGGGTTTTTTGTTTATATTGAGAAACGAAATGCGTGTATGGAAATGGTATCATGGGTGGCAATCTAAGGTATACACTCAACTATTGTTGCTGCGCACTAGAAGTAAAATCCTGTGTATATGAAAAAAAAAAAGTGAAACGCAGATAGTTGATTGATACAGACGAAAAAGGTTCTGACAGGCATTTTTTTTTTAGGAAGAAGAATATATTGATTTTTTTTTTTTTACTCATTGACCCCCCCCCCACCTTTGGTGGATGACAAAACAAAAAATGTAGAACATTAAGTGGTTATTGAGAATGAAAGGATCGCACCTATGCAGTTTCTTATTCTTTACTTAATGGAGGAGGAAAATCTAAGGAAGCTTGCCACTTGCGAGCTTGATTATTATTCTGTGTTTTTGTTCGAAAAGGAATGTATATGTATATATATACATGTATACTTTTCTGATGCAGTTGTATAGAAAAGAGAAAGACTTGTATGATTTTATAGCTTTTGTGGATAATGCTTTAACCGATAGTCTTTTTCCCTCCACAAAACAAAATAAGGAGAGGCTGAAGTGGTGGTTTAGATAAAATTTCTGTTACTCGCTTGGTACGTTTTTTTCTCCATACAATCTTTTTTTTTTCAGCGTTGTTTCTGCTCTTATTTTGTGTTCTTGTGCGTTTAGCCTGTGGGCTATGACTTTCTCTTTTTGAAGCTAAAATCAAGGTTTATTATTGTTAAATCGGTTGGATGAGCAGAAATGAAATGATCTGAATTGTCTTCTATATAATGAAGTATGGAGAAGGAGGGTTAGTTGAGGTGTGTGTGCATGTGTGTATATGACACTGAACCCCACTTCGATGCCCTGCTTTAGCAGCCACCTCCGTTCTTTATTTTTCTGCGCTATATATATATATATCAATAGACAGTTGCGAGCAAATAGGGTACTAGGAATTGAAGAAAAGGTATGTGAATCTATTCCCTACATTCTTTCTCCATGTCGCACTTTGTTTGTTATAGTTATTGAAACCTTTGAGACGAAACATGCTTACGTGGGACCGATAGTTTATAGATATTATGAATGGTTGTCGCTGTGTTTTACTATACAGTGATGTGCCAGGACTATCTTGTATGCGTATGCCGCCATCAAATAGGCCTGTTTGTGTGTTTGAATAAGTTTCTGGTGCTTTGCTGTTACAACAAATGACTCGCAGAGTATAATTGGGGTTTGAAAGTAAGAAAATAGCAATGCGCAAGTTAAAATATGACCTTAAGATGAGTGGGGATGCGCTAAATGTCTTAATAAGAAAGAGACTGATACCTTACTTTATTTTGTTTTTACACTTTTATTTTCCTGCTCCTGCATCAATACCATTTTGCATTTATGCTTTTATTTATTATGATTATTATTATAAGCTGCGAGTTAACTGCGGTTTTTTCGAACGCTAGGAAGTAATCTGAAGACAGTTAAAGCAAAAATTCAACAAATAATTGAAAATGAAAGAGGGTCATGTATGTATATGAATTTTTTTGGTAAGGGGTGCATGAGAAATGGTATCTTTTTTTTTTTTTGGCATGTATGACAAATATATGAGACTGTGACAAAGGAAAAATAAATCCAAATAAATTTCCTTTTTTTGAAAGGCTTTGCTTTTTCCCACTTCTCTTTTCAGAAGAATTCTACCACAAAATATTGTTGTGTAGTTTCTTTCCAATAATGTTATGCTTAGTTTTTGTTTTCCTTCTATTATAGTGTTTGTGTATTTTTTTTTTTTCTTTGTTGTTGTGGTGAAGGGGGGGGTTCATTTCTCCCTTTCGTGCAACAGTGCACATGAAAGGGATTTGCAAGCAAATCTTTTTGCATTTCGTGCCCAATGAGTGCGGACGGAACGGTAAAGCGAATCGGGTGAAGCCGTTACGTTTGCAGCATCGGTTACAAACTCATATAACTGATCCAGAGACTGTACAGTGGCACTTGTGTTTGTGTGTGTGGGTGGGGGGAACGAATGCCCCGACTCGTGAAGACGATAATACGCATGAAGAAGTTATTGTGGGTAGGTTTGGCCTTTGACCCATTCGGCTTCTGCTTTTTTTTTTTTTTATGGGTAAAAAAAAAAAGAAAAAAGAAAATTTGATGCAGTTGCTTTGAGATGGTGAGACTTTTATCCTCCCCCCTATCTTCCTCCTCTTTGCTGAACCCCAACTTTAGCGTGTTTTAGGTTTTACCCTGCAACAAAACTTTTTCCCCTTATATTTCCATTGGTTTCTTTGATGTGTTACAGTTTTCGCCTTTCACTTCACAACTTCTTCTCAGGTGACTCGATATGTGTCTCTCTTTAGAAGGGGATAGCACACCATACCATATGTGCGTGATGCTGAATGGGGAAAAAAAAAAAGAAAATAAGAGAGAATGCTGCGTCTGAAGTAGAATGTAAGAATCTGAAAGAAGAAAACACATTTTATTGACACATTAATAAACGAGAAGAGAGAAACCCGCTTTCCGGTTTGTGAAAGATGATGACATTGGCTTTAGGAATGAACTACAAGATAAAATATGCATCGATGAGAAATATAAAATAATAAATGAAGAAGAAAAATACTACTGAAAACGAGAGCAATTATGCAAAAATTTTTTTTTTGAGGTAAATTTGAGAAGCAACAATAATCTTCGAAAAAGAGCGCAAAAGTATTGAAGATGAATGACGAGCTTCTGTCCATTAATAAATTATCTGTTTTTTCTCATGGTTTCTTTTTCTCACTTTTATCTCCTTATATTCCACTGCTGCCAACGGGACTCTATTTCTTTTTCTTTGTCTTCTCTTTACCCCTTCTCTATCTTTTGTTTTCCTTTTCCACAAGGAAAGGAAAAATTCGCCAACTCTGAAGCAGACCTCTAGCGGAAGGAAGCGAATATACAAGAACAACAACAACAACAACAACAATAGCTATAGCAAAAAAGAAAAAAAAAAACCATCAGTAGCCAGTAGAATTTCATATAATAACTTCCCCTCTAGAATCGATCACTCCCTCTTTAGTGTAATGAGCATCAACCTGGACGATCTCTTTGACACTCGGCCGGTGCAGCAGCAGCAGCAGCAGCAGGCCGCTCCAGTCTTTATGCCCCCGCCACCCCCATTCGATCCACCACCGCCGCCAATGATTCAACAAAATGCATTCGGCATCGAGGCACCACCACCACCACCACCGGCACTGCCGCCGTCAGTGCCGACAACGACAACAACTTCAGTGCCATTTGAACCACAGCCTAATTATTACACACAAGCTGCTCTGCATCCACAGGAGCAACAGCAACAACAGCAGCAGCAGCGATTCCCGTATCAGCAAGTGCCTGTGCAGGGCGCACAGGTACAGCAGATGTATAGGGCTTCCAATGCGTCTATGCCTGCCCCTGTGCAACGGGCTCAAGTCCCTGTGCCTGAAAACGCCACAAAGCCTGTTGAGCAAAATGATGAGGATGAGGACAAGAAGCAACTTGAAAAAATTATTCAACTGCGCAAGGAGCTGGAGCGAGAGCAGGAGCGCGAGCGCAAAAAGCGGGAGGAGCTTGAGACATGGGGATGTCCATCCTGCACGTACCGCAACGCACTTGAATTAAATGTGTGTCAGATGTGCGAGTCGAAGCGCCCCGGGTACAATCCTCCCGCTAGTGTCTCCGCACTGCCGTCTGCGGCGCCTTCAGCTCCAGCTCCAATGCCAAAGCAAACTGTGGTTCCCCACACCGCGTGGAACTGCGGTGTCTGTTTTGCTCCAAATACCGCGGAGAACGAGCGCTGCATGGTATGCCAAAGATATCGGAATAACGGTACGTCTATAGACCCTGCTTGTGCGAAAAATCCAATGCCTTGGCTCTGCAGCATGTGCGGGCGACGCAACGGCATGAACGACACACGTTGTCCGGCATGCAACAGTTACCAAAGTAAAGGGACCGTTCTTCACGATGAGTCGCCGGCTGCGCCCACCCCTGCAACGGACTCGAAAAAGCCAACAGAGGTGACCACGTGGCAGTGCTCTGTCTGCACGCTGGAGAACCCGGTCTCGCGCGCGGTCTGCGAGGCCTGCCAGAGCGGGCAGCGGCCGCGGCACCTCTCGCGTTCGTCCGGGCACACGCGGCGGCGCGGGGCACAAGGGGCCTCTGACCCATCCATCTGGGGCTGCCCAGCCTGCACTTTCCTCAACGCCATTGTGAAGGAAAAGTGTGACGTGTGCGGGGCACAGCGACCTGCGGAGTACAAACCTCCGGTAAAGGCTTCGGCGCCGCACTCGGCCGTAGTGAGGGAGAAGTCAGGGGAGTCCGATGAGGAAATAGTATGGCAAGATGACGAAGCTGCGACGGAGTGCAATCGTTGCCGGCAGCCATTTAACTTTACGAGGCGGCGCCACCACTGCCGCGCCTGTGGTTTTGTGTTTTGCGCCACGTGTTCGCCGTATCAAAAAGTAATAAAACCAAATGGGATTCCAGAGCGACTATGTGTCGCGTGTTTTGAGAACCGGAAGTAGAAAAATTGTGGATAAAGCAGTGATAAGTATTCTTTTTTTCTTTCTTCACGTGTTTAGTATATTTCGATGTTGTTGCTGTTTGTATGTGTATCTTTGTACTTGAGTGCAAATGTGTTGTTAAAAACAAAGGGTGAGGTGGAAAAAAAAATGGAGAAGCATACAAAAACAAAAAAAAATAATGTGAAGAAGCTGGAGAAAAAAAAGACTGAAAAGGATACGATTGAGAGTATGAATAGGTATTCCAACCTTTTTTTTCACCTTTCTTCGACTTGCTATTACGTAAAATAATTGCACACGCAGACATGGACAGGCGCATGCCCAGATATTTTCTTTCATGATTTGCATTCGAATAGACTCTCATTTTCTTTCTCCGTTTTGCTTAGTGTATGGGTTTATCTTGGTATCGGAGCACCGCTGTGCATGCTTAGGCAATTGAGTTTGCAGCCTTCTATGGGTAGTGCTATTTGTGCATGTGCATAGTTTAAACCAATGCTTTATGGTCATTTTACATTGATTAGCTTATAAAGGAGACTATTTGGGCAAATATGTCTACTGGAAACGTAGGCACATGTAGAAAATACCAGCAAAAAGAACCATCTGTGATTATTTATTATTATTTTTTTTTTTTGAGGAAACAACAATTCCAAAGAAATGCGTATGCTATTTGTGTGCCCCAATAAGTGATGAGAAGAAGGCAGTATAAAAAGACTTCAGGATTTAGTTAGTTTGTCCTGGTGAGCTTTTAGTATATATATATATATATATATATATATATATATATATGTACATATATATGATTGTGCGCATTTAACGGACCTTACTCGTGGAAAAAAAAAAATGAATAAGCACATGCTTTTACTAGGATTTTCCGGTGATAATGAGGAATTCTGCATTTTTATTTCATACCTTTACATGTAACAAGCGAGAAAAGAATGTCCTTTTTATTCTTATTATTACCATTTATATTCTTGTGTTTATATTTCTTCTTTATTTTTATATTTTCTTTTCTTTGACATTAGCGGTTCCAGTGGTCTTCCACAGAGAAAATTTTCTCATTTCCGGTCAATAAAATACTTTTCATAGTATTTTATAAATAAAAAAGGGGACAATACACAGCAGCTAGGTTAGAGTGATGGGATTCTTTGACTCCGACCTCAGCTACCCAACGGTGCGCTCTGAGCGCATGAAGCATAAGCGCCGTCGCCTGGTGCAGGGCCCGAACTCGTACTTTATGGATGTCAAGTGCCCGGGTTGCAACGCCATTACTTGGGTGTACAGCCACGCCACGACTGAGGTTCAGTGCAAGGGGTGCAACAGGAATCTCTGCCGCCCGACTGGAGGAAAGGCGATGCTGACGACTGGCTGTGGGTTCCGCAAGAAGTCGGATCACTAAGTGTTTAATTTTTTTTATTCTGTGGGATTACTTTCCTTCCTTTCGCCTCTACGAAGTCGCCATTGAAATCGTGATTACTCATTTTAGCAGGTATTTTATTTATTATTTTTAAAGGCAAAAAAAAAGTTTTTTAAAAAGGAGCTTGTATTTAGAAGAAAGCACTGGGTGGCTTTATTTTTCTTGTTTTTTTTTTTTTTGTTTATTTGACGAATATTAGGCTTTTATTTTAAATTTTACCATTTTTTTTTTCTTGTTTCTTCTTGCAAACCTATTCATATATATGTGTGTGTAGGCTTATCCATTGGTGAAGGAGAGGTGCGAGGATGCTTGGGTCGGAGCCCGCCGCCACTGCGGATGAAGTGATGGACCGACTCGCGGAACTCATTGCGGAGCCGCCGGCGCTGCCGCAGGTGCCTGTCTATGCGCTGCCGGACCAGGCGTACCTCGAGGCAACGGTCCTCCCACTGCTCCTACACGGACTCGAGGAGGTCGCCGTGGCGCGGCCGGCGGATCCACTTGCTTTTCTCGCTGCTTTTTTGCTGAGCAACAATCCACAGCGCGGGTCGCATCCGCTGCTTGGCAAAGAAGGGCAGCGGACACCACTGCAAGAGGTCCCGCGGCGGGCGGCGGAAATTATTGCCAATTTCTCCGATGCGGAATTGCCGGCAACGGCGAACGCGACACGATGAAAGGCACAGGTTAAGGTGTAGTAGTAGCGGGGGAGAAGCAACTTTGGGTGCTTCTCCTTTGTGTGTGTTTTCATATGTAGAACTAGAAAGATTCCGCAAACTCGGAATTTCGACTCTCGAATAACGCTTTGTAAATGTGGCATCATTCCCGAAGTGCTCTATCTTTAACAAGATGTAGTTTTTTTTTCATGTATTGCTTAAAGAGTTGTTGCTGTTGTTTCTGGGATTCTCTTTTTTTTTGGGGGGGGGGCTTTTTTTTATTTTAATAGCTCTTGATCGATCAAGGTGGTCGCAGACAGAAGACTACACCAACAACAAGAACAAAAAAACCGATTCTAGGAAGCAAAGCAACAGCAAAGAAAAGGAGAATAAAAGGGGTAAGGAAGCGGATAAATTGTGCGAAATACACTTGACTTGGAGATGTCGCAAAGTGATGACTCAGACTACAAGCGCGGCCTGCAGGATGCGCAGCAGCACCGTGTCCGCACAGAGGAAAACTGGATCCGTCCAACACTTGGCCCACTCCTGTGGTTCGGTGTACCTTTCGCCCTTGCGTGGGTCTATATGCGTCGACAGGCTCCCCCTGGAGCAAAGGGCTCAAACCCGTTTGAAGGCTTCATGGAGCAGATGATGCCCATTAAAAAACGTGAGTTTCGTGTTGACGTAAAAGGAACAAAGTTTGATGATGTCATTGGTATTCCAGAAGCTAAGGAGGATGTACGGCAGTACGTGGACTTTCTCACAAACCCAAATAAATTTACTCGTCTTGGTGCCCGGTTGCCGAAAGGTTGCTTACTTACCGGCGAGCCTGGTACGGGCAAAACATTGCTTGCCAAGGCCGTTGCTGGTGAGGCAGGAGTACCTTTCTTCAGCTGCAACGGATCAGACTTTATTGAACTGGTGGGCGGTAGCGGGCCAAAGCGGGTGCGCGAGCTCTTTGCGGAAGCGAGGTCCGCAGCGCCTGCTATTGTGTTTATTGACGAGATTGATGCCATTGGCTCTCGTGCAGGGAAGCAAGGCGGCTCCGTCAGCAGCGAGGAGAATCGTACAATCAATCAACTTCTTGCAGAACTTGATGGCCTCAACACAAATAATGATACCCTGATCGTTATGGGCGCAACAAACTTTCAAGATAGCATCGATAAGGCCCTCCTGCGTGAGGGTCGTTTTGATCGTAAGATAAATGTCGAGATGCCTGACAAGTTTGCAAGAGTAGATGTTTTTAAGCATTACTTAGATCGAGTTTGTACAGGTGACCCGAATGGACGTCGGGAGGACGATGAAGGCAATGTGCTACCAGTGGATGAGAAGATCAGCAATCGCATCCTTGCTGCTGAACTCGCCGACCTGACGCCCGGTCTCTCTCCTGCGACCATTGCAACCGTTGTGAATGAGGCCGCGTTACAGAGTGGCATCCGCGAGCGAAAACTTGTGGAGAAGGAAACATTTTATGAGGCTATCGACAATACACTGGTGGGACGCAAATACCGTAATCGACAGAGCGAGGCGTCGCTGCATCGAACAGCCATTCACGAGGTGGGTCACGCCCTTACTGCGTGGATGCTTCCCACAGTGAAAACTGTGTTGAAGATCAGTGTAGTACCGCGTGGTCAGGCATTGGGTTATACCCAACGCGCAGGTAGTGAGTATCACGAGTACCAAACGAACGGTACACTCTTTGCGGACATGGTTGTTATGCTTGGCGGGCGCGCTGCGGAGGAGGTGATACTAGGCAACCCGTCGGCTGGGGCAACAGACGACTTGCAGCGGGCCACTGATCTCGCGCTAAAGCAATTGATAGCCTTTGGCATGGACCCTCACACAGGGCTGTTGGCGTATCACCCGGATTCTACGCAGGCGGGGCGAAGCTTCGTGAGCTTCTCGAATAGCTCGCAGCACCGCGCGGAGGAAGTGGCGAAGCAGTTGGTTGCCTTTGCACACGAAACCGCGGTGAAGATTGTGCGAGAGCATACGGCGAAGCTTGAGGCGGTGGCCCGGGAGTTGGCAGAGAAGAAGGAACTGCTCACGGCGGATTTAGAGCGAATTTGGGGACCGCGTCCCACATCGCCAAATGTTGAGGAACTCGTCAACAAATTGCTGACTCTGCAGACAAAACAGTAGTGCGGGTTTGCGGCTATATCGCCTTTAAAAATTGCGGCTTATTTTTGATCCAAAACGTGGAAGCTGATGGGGGATAAAAGTAAACCTTTTGAGTGTCAGAGGAGGCGACAACAACAAAAAGGAAATTAGAGGAATAGAACGAGAAGAAGAAGAAAGGATGAAGGAAGCAGTCGATAAGCTGCACGAACAACAACAAAAAATTGTTTTTTTTTTTTTTTTTATCACCCGCAAAGCTAGGAGAAAAAGTATTGCGAGGGTGATGAAAAGAATTCCAAGTGGTGAATTTGCTTTTTATTATTCGAGCTTGGAAAGGGGGGCAAACGATAAATTTTATTTTTAACTCTTTTTCCTCCTCTTCCTCGCCCTCGTCCTTTTTTTTTTTTTTGCCTGATGAATGCTATCACATAACCCTTTCTTTATCTCAGTTTTTTTATTATTATTCATTTTTTTCCTCACTCTGAGGGCTCATTGAGAAGAGGCGTAGACTCCATGCTTTTTAGCTTTATCTGAGTGACAGACATGAGCGACTGAGAAGTTATGAAGGCTTAATAATATTATACAAAAGCTTAAGAGATGGCGTTGATCTTATATAATCTCTATACGTTTATATAACGGTGCTTATTATTATTATTACTGTTATTGCTATTCTATTCTCTTATTCTTCCTGCTCTTTTTTTTTACATACTCTATTTGTGCAGGTGATTCAATCCACGACAGCAGTCACGACAAACCGTCTTTAAAAGAAAGAAAAGAAAGGAAGAAGGAAACATCCCAAAGGGAAGAGTTAAAGAAGCCGAGTTCAGTTTAAAACTTTCTTAGCTTTTTTGTCTCTATCAACTCAAAGAATTAAGTAATTATATCTACGTATACTTTTGAGTATTGATTCATGTCGAAGATTCCCCCAGCGCAACTCTCTGAGTCCATCCAGACTCTTCTTACGGACCGTAAGGAGCGTAAGTTCAGCGAGAGCATTGACCTTCAGGTGAACCTGAAGAACTACGATCCCCAGAAGGACAAGCGTTTCTCTGGCTCCCTGCGCCTCCCGCATGTCTGCCGCCCCCGCATGACAGTCTGCCTGCTCTGCGACCTCGTGCACGAGGACGTGGCGAAGAAGAGCAACGTGCCCACCATGAACCAGGAGGAGCTGAAGAAGCTGAACAAGAACAAGAAGCTCGTCAAGAAGATGTGCAACCAGTATGATGCGTTCCTCTGCTCGGAGTCCATCATCAAGACGGTCCCTCGTCTTGTCGGTCCCCACATGCATCGTGTTGGCAAGTTCCCAACCGTCTGCGCCCTCAATGAGAATCTGCAGGACAAGATCACTGAGCTCCGCTCGACTGTGAAGTTCCAGCTGAAGAAGGTTCTGTGCCTCGGCACATGCGTTGGTCACGTCGAAATGACAGAGGACCAGGTCCGCCAGAATACTGTCATGGCGCTCAACTTCCTCGTCTCACTGCTCAAGAAGAACTGGCAAAACCTGAAGTCCGCATACATCAAGACAACAATGGGTAAGCCGCAGCGCATCTACTAAATAATCACATGGATGAATATATATATATATATATATATATATTTATTCTTTTTTGTGTTAATTGGGTTGAAGAGATAGTTGAGAGAGAAAGAGTTACTAAACGAGGGATTTTTTTCAAGAGTGAGAGACACAAACTTACTCTGTGCCCGTCCAACTCGTAAGTGCTTCTTTTTTTTTGTTTTTCTCTTTTATTGGGATGCCCTTTTTTTCTTTCTTTCACTGTTTCTTTTGTAACTGTTGTTTGTTCCCTTTTAGGCTGGTGATGTCTGCAATGCATTGATATTGTTTCTCTCACCCTTTAAGGAATAATCATCATTATCATTTTTTATTTGTGTTTTTTTTTTTATTATCACAATTTATTTTACATCAGATCTTTTCAACAAGCTGAGATTCCTGACCTGTGAATGTGTATTTGTATTTATTTTTGTTTTGCTCTTGTATTGAGTTGATATCGTATCTTTTTTTATTTCTTTTTTTAAAATTATTATTCGTGGTAGAGATGCTGAAACAAGTAACATTATTGCGTCGAGCAAGAATTTTTTTAGATCTTTGAGTGAAAAAGGAAGACTTTCCGCTTCAGTTGCCTTCACCTAGTTAAATACTATTATTGGATTTTGGTTTATCTGAGTTTATATATATATATATATATATAGTACTGCGCGTCGTGACAAAATGAATTATAGAACGCCAAGAGAATCAACGCAAGCTGCGCAAAACAATTGCATTTATTCCTTGCGTGGACTGCAGAGCAGATCTCTGTCGCAATACGCTCAACCACCGCGACGCTGCGCCCAGAGCATTTGCGAGCGCCAGCTTTCCCAAAAAGAAAATTTTCACACAATTGGATCTGCAACTGCAAAGTCGCAATCCCCCCTTTCTGCAAATCCTGTAATTACCATTGGATCTTCATCCCAGTACATGTCGGCTCCCGCAAGTGATTCGTGCCGAGCACCAACGAACAGTACGAGCGATGAGGCGGAGGATGATCACATTCGTAATCCGTATATTCGTTCTGTGCTACGCGGGGCGGAGCAACGCTGGGTTCCGCCATCTCTTACACAAGCCTCTTTCAAAAAAGATCACCGCAGTCCGAACGCGATGCAATACACTCGCGAGGCAGCTCCGTACCTTACGCGCCGCGATCTCTTGCGCGAGTGGAAGGAGAAGATGCGGGGCAGCCTTGATTCCGTGAATCCTCTGGACCACCTCCCAGGCGGGCAGGAAAGCAGGGAGAAGGACAATAGTGTGAGCAATGCGAGTCACGAGGGATTCTTTGAGAAACCTCTGCAGACTGTATCGCCGCAGTTCCCTGTTCCTGTGCTTGCGCCTCCGCTGCGTGCTTGCAGTGGTGAACATTCCATGTCTGAGCTGCGGCGGGAGTTCTTTCAGCGCCTGCAGTGTCTTGGAGCGCAACAGAGCTCCCGCAAAGGCATAGCCGCGGACAGTCCACCACCTGCTGTGATGGACTCGGTGAATGCGATGATCCGTAAGAATTGGACCAATCCGTCTGCGGCGACACCTGTCGCGAGGGCAAAAGGTTTGAGTGGCGTAGCGGGAGATGCGTGCGGCACACAGGACTATGATCATACCTCCACATGCAAGAAGAACGAGGCGGAGGATGAGGACGAGGAGGACCCGCGAGCGTATCTGTACTCTCCGTCGCGGGAGAATCCATTATTCTGCCGCACGGGCGCCCCGGTGCCGCCGCGTTATCGTCAGCGCGTTGAGCTTTGCATGACCAAAGTGCCTTCATCCGTCGTGATCCACGCCTCCTCACCGAACCGCGACGAAAATCTCAATGTTTGTGGCAATGACAATGATTGTGGGATGGTGACGAATTTTCTTATTGGCCCTGAGACAGTGGTAGTAGAGAGCGACGCACTTTAAGTTGCGGAGTGGAAAGCTCCGACAAGTGATGCGCATTTATTAGCGCAATCCCCACCGACGAGTTGGCTTTCTGCTAACTGAAGCAAGACTTCAGAGTTTATATTACTCCAGAAGCGTATCAACATAAATAGCACGAGGAAGAGCTAGAGCAGGAAAAAAAAAAAAACGTTTGATTGGATCATCGTACGTTTCCTGGGCTGTTTACTCGCAGTTGTACAAAATTATACTGTAATGAAGTTTAAAGATGATTATTATCTTGCAATTGCGCACATGTATGCTGGTAAAGTGTTTTTAAAGTTTCACATAACGATATGCTGCGATAATAATATAGCGCGTCACTAACTTCAGCTGATTCTTTATGGTGTTTGCTTATCTCACTTGCTTGGATTTGCACGTCGTGCTCTCAACCCGAAAACCCAACCTTGAGTGGTGAAAAAGCAATATTAAAAGTGTCGGACTTTGGTTTTATTTTCCTGGATAAAAGGACCTTTCCTCATGACTGTTTTCGCTACACTCCATTCTGTGTCCTCTGAGGTATTGTGTGGCCACAGTTATAATGGGATTTGTGTGGGCTTATGCGGTGTTTTGGTGTAATCCTTGGCGTGGTGCTAGCAGGGCGTTTGCTCATTGAGGAATGAAATATATAAATCTATTACTGAGCAAGATTGAACTGCAGATGTTATGCGTCGCTTTCAGGTATATCAGTGTCAGTTAGATATTTAACTCACGTATGTAAACTGTTGATCCACTTTCAGCCTGTGATGCGAAATGGTGTGGTGAGTCATTTATGGCTCGTAGAGAGTCATAGCAGTTGAACACTTGTTTGAATGGGAGGAACTAAAGGACACGTGGGATTTGGCTGTTCTTGGATCAAAGATGCCTCCTGAGCTTGAAGAGAACAACAACAACAAAATCATTTTATTACATTATGCATTCGTTTGTTAGAGTATAATATAATAGAAAAGGAAGACATTTGCTTCAGCATATCTTGCTATCTTGTATTTTTGGAGATGTGGAAAAGATACGTTCAACCAAAATCACATTTAACGAAAAGGGAAATACTTCTTTAATTGCACTACATTATTCCTTTGCTGTCGCTGATTGTTTATTATTTTTTTTTGTTTCTTTTATGCATGTTAGATCGCTCGTATTTTCCTTTCCTTTTTTTTTTTTGCGATTTTTATACCTTCAGTTTCAGAGGATTGAATTACATAAAACAGACTTTACAAACAATTCGTCTAAGGAAAGAGTTTTATTATTATTATTATTATTATTATTACACACGATGCGAAAGATAGGTAAATACGAGATTGGTATCACTCTTGGAAGAGGAAACTTTTCAAAAGTCAAACTTGCGTACGACACAGAGGATAACAGCGAGTGGGCGCTGAAGATAATTGACAGAGCGTTGGTGGAACAGGAAAACATGGAGCGGCATCTAAAGCGGGAAATATTCGTAATGAGTAATTTAAAGCATCAAAATATTGTTCAATTACGTGAGGTATTGCAAACGTCTCGTTGTGTGTATCTCGTATTGGAGCTTGCACCTGGAGGTGACCTCTTTGATCGAATTGTGGAGGCGAATGGCTTTGATGAAGACACTGCGCGAACGTACTTTCGTCAGCTGATCTCAGGTCTTTGCTACTGCCACAAGATGGGCTTTTCCCATCGTGATCTCAAGCCAGAGAATCTCCTCCTCGACGAGGCTGGTAACCTGAAGGTGACAGATTTTGGGCTCTGTGGTTTCAGTGAAGAGAGTTTCGATGACGGAAAGAATCTCTTGCAAACAACTTGTGGGACGCCTAACTATGTCGCCCCTGAGGTGCTGCACGGGAAAGGGTATAGAGGAGATATGGCAGACATATGGAGCTGTGGTGTCATTCTGTATGTCATGCTTGCCGGTTGTTTTCCTTTTGACGACCGTGAACTAAATGCCCTTTTTCGCAAAGTGGAGAATGGCGAATATCAGCGTCTACGCATGGTATCAGAAGAGGCATCGGATTTGATTGAACAAATGCTCACTGTGGATCCACAGCAACGCATTACTACTCATGGAATACTCAAGCACCCATGGTTCTCTGTGGGTCAGGTTGCCAGAACGCTTGAATATGAAGTTTGCGGAAATAACGAAATTACGCCGCGTGGTTGTCATTCGTTGCCCAGCACGAAGGTGCCTACTATCGAAAGTAAAGTCACTGAGTTTGTTGTTGGGCAGGATGTCCACGACAAAGCATTGGGAAATATAAAGGACAAAACAACAAAGAACAGGAACAAAAACTTGCAAGCTAAGGGTGACACTCTGTCTTCGGATGCTGCAGGCAAGTTCAGAGCTAGCAGTATTGTGGCTGTATGTAATGATGTAAGCGACTCAACTACGGAGACACAAAAATTTAATACTGATCAGAGTCGAGAAAAAGTTGAGAAGGATGACAAAAGTGAAAATGTTCTTCCGTCGCATACTGAAGGCACGACTGCGCCAAAGCGAAACATTTCTGTTTCACTACTGCACTTGGCCCACACGCGTTTTGTTTTTGATGGATCTATGGATGATCTTATTCTCTCACTCGAGGAACTAGAGGCCAACCCAGAGCAAGTACAGCCTATGAAGGTAAAAGGCTATAAAATTGAACTCTATGGACTCCTTACATATACAGCAACAGTGTGCCGGTCCCGGACTCCGGGTTTTCTTCGGGTGCACATGCACCAGAGCTGCGGAGATGTGATTGACTTTCATGAGTTCTATGCTCAGCTGATGATGTCAATGAAGGACAAGTTGCGGTCTGACGGGGAGTGGTAAGTCAATGGATGACACTGTAGGGAGCAGATGAAGACAAATCAAGCAGTTTAGGTAGTCTATTTAACACACACAGATATATATATATATATAATACATAACGCCTATACATGGCGAGTTATTGTTTTCTTATTTTGAACTAGGTGGCAACAGTTTACCGATTCATATTTTTACTTGGCCGTACCTTCTTTTTCGAGTTCCATCCTGTATTGATAAATACTTAAAAGCCGTCATCAGGAGGAACAATGGAGGAAAAAAAAAAAAAGCGGAAAGGATTTTGGAATAAGAAGAATAATATTTGAAAAAAATGATATCCGTTTAAATACTGAGAAAAATATGAGTACATTTATGTCCTTGGATCTACTTGGGCGAAGAACATGAGAATGATGGAAAGGATGAACACAATATTAAAATGATATTCTGTGAGGAAAACTTCGTCCAAAGAAGCAAAAACTATAAACAAAGAAAATGAATAGGCACTTTGTTATTTTAATTTTAGCCTTAAGCATATAGTTATTTATGACGCGAGCATAAAGTATCCACGGAGCTCTTTTTTTTTTTTGTTTGTTTGTTTGTTTGAGTTTATATTTATTCTGTTTCGTGTCTGATTTGGGGTCTGATGGATTTCCCTCTAGTGAGAAAACAGAAACAAAAATTTAACGTTATGAGGTTTGAGGTTTCGGAGAGGAAAGTATTTTTATAATGAAGTTAAAGAAAAGTTTACCATGGAGGCTTTTCATTTTATATGTTATGCGTTTTCCTCTTCTTCAATATTTTATTTACTGCTTTATTAGTATAAGAGTTTGTAAAATTCTTTTCGTTTCCTCTGTTTTTTTTTTTTTTTCCTTGAATATTGCTGTACTGCTTTTTTTTCTTTCGAGTTTTTTGGTTCAAATGATATTTTTCTTTTTGTTTTGACTTGCTCACCCCATACCCTTCTGATTTCTCCCTCTTAACATTTGCTTCAATTGGGGCCCGATGAACTGAACCCCAATACTATATGTATATATATATATATATATATTTATTTATTTATTTATTTATATATATATATATATACATATGTAGATCTTTTAGATTTGTTTAAAAAATATGGTTTTCAAAAATTACCTTATATGTTCATTTTTTTTTTTTTTTAGTTCTAATTGAAATGTTTTTACTTTTGTTTTTTTTCACCATCACATAAGTTGTCTTATCTGTGGATGATTAATTACGGTACGTGAAAACGCCCACGTGGTGCTTTCACTCTTTTTTTTTTTTTGCCGTTTTGTTTTACGTAAATATTTGAATTTTATATTTCTCGAAGCCCTGCACGACATCGAATACACTGAAACGAGGTGCGGAATCGATAAATGCCTTTTTTTTTTTTGTTTTTGTCTGATTACTCGTTATTAAAATATCCATATTTCTTTTGCTCTTCTTTTTCTTCTTCTTTTCCTTTATTACTGGTGGTGTGTTATGATCTTTTTTTTTTTTACTCTCTTTTTGACCTCTTTTGCAGTTATATATTACCAAGCAAAGTGTCTATAAACATATACCTTAAGTATAGTAATTAAGGAAGCCCGGAAATCAATTCTTTTTTTTTTTTTTCTCCACACTTGTCTCGGAGCTTTCCATATTACATTGTTTATATCGACTTCCAATGCTGTATTCCGCGCTTCCCTGCGAGTGGACTGACATCTCTACCGGTGCAGGCGCCTCCGCGACGACACAGCCCTTTGCCGCGCTCATGTTCCACTCGTCACAGCTCGTGAGCCGCGCGTATGAGGCGGAGCGGCTGCACGACTCGCGCGCGGACTCCGTTTCGCCGAATGGCGGCGACTCACTGCCGGGCGACACGGGACCGCCGACGATCCTCTTCCGCGTGTGCGAGGCCGCCCCGGCGGCGCCGCGCGACGCCTTTCGCTGCCCGGAGGCGCTCTGCAGGGCCCTCCACGTGTCCCTCCCCGACGCGGAGGCGCGGGACGCGATGGAGGCCGTCGTGGACCGCGCGCTGCAGTGCCTTTCGGCGGAGGGCGGCGGGGCGGCGGCGGCGGCGGCGCTGCGCGAGGACGCGGAGTCCTCGTCGAGCGCAGAGATCGCGCCGCGGCAGCGGGGGTGGCCGTGCGTGTACAGCAGCGAGGACAGCGCCACCGGCCCGAGCAGTGACCCGCGCCCGCGCGCTTCGGCCAATGGCCCCGCAACCGCACAGGAGGCGCGGGTTGCGCTGCAGTTTCTGCTGGGCGCAGCCTTCTCGTGCCCGTGCGCGCCACTTTCGTGCGCGGCGCAACTTGTCATGGCCCGCGAGCTCGAGCGCGCTGCGCGTTCACGCGAGGCCTGCGGTGGCGTCACGCAATGCCTTGCACCACTCCGCGAGGCCCCTTCTCCGGACGCACGCGAAGGGCCAATTGTCGTTGTCGCAAATGGCGTTCCCGTGGAGGTCTCCACTGCAGAGGCATTTACTGGGGCTCGTTGGTTTGCGCGCCCGTCTCCCGCGGCTGCGCTGCCTGCATTAGTGCGGAGTGTAGAGCACGCGACAGGCGCGCGGGCAGTGCGTGGCGCTCTTGCGTGGGCCAATGCGGGAATAAATGCCGGTCCCGCAGCGCTCGCGTCAATGCCACCGGTACAACGAAGAAGAACAAGTGCTCGGTCCGGCGCTAACCGCTGCAAGGCGCGGAGTGCGTCGCCAACGTTGCAGGAGAATAGTAGTGCGTGTACGACAGTGCATTCTCCGACCCACACGCCAGATGCTGTGCGACGACGGGAGTTTTGGTCGGCGCTTTGTAGTTGTACACTGCTGATGCCACGTGCCGTGTCCGCGTCGCGGCGAGAGCTTTTGTATCAAATCTTTAGTGAGACTGGCGAGGTGCCGCAGTACTACACACTGCTCTCAGCCTACCCGGACCTCCTGCGCGCGCACCATAACGCCTTGCAATATGTTTTCTTCGAGGAGGGCCCGTTGCCTATTGCGGACCGCCTCATGGTGGCTCTAATGGCAGCAAGCCGACAGAAGTGCGAGTACCTCGTCGCCCGCTTTGCCGCGCTACTGACGCGCTTTTCGGACAAGGAGGCAAAGGATGCAGCAGAACATGTGGGCAGTGAGGGGGAAGTTTGTCTACTCCACGGCCCACCGCCGCGTCTACAGGCAATTCGACGATTTATTGCCCTTGCCGCACATGTGCCGTGGCTTATTTCGATAGAAGAAGTCCGCGAAGCTATGGCGGCGGGGTGGAGTGTCCCGGGACTTATGCAAGTGATGTGTATTATCGCCGAGACACTCTCGCTCTGTAGTTTTGTTATGGGAATTTTTGTCCCGAAAGACCCGTGGACACTCGCCGCGTTGCCAGCATCGCTCGCCGCCAGCTTTGCGGCATGCCCGCCAAAAGGCGAGCACGGACATATGAGTTCCGTAGACTTTGCACGCTACACGGGAGAAGACAAGATTGTCTCGGAAAACCGCATTAAGAGATCGGAGGGCGAGCACCCATTGACACTCTGGAGTGGAAAGTTTAACTGGCATGAGCACGGCGGAACAGTGATGGAACAGTACTACCCAGGTGCCGCCGCACTCATAAATAATGAATTTGACGCCTTTTCGGTTATTGTGCGACAGCTAAACCAAGCCGACTGTGTAGGGGTTACCAGTCCACAGTACACGCCGACTTATGCCTTTCGCTCTCTGCAGATTTACGTACAGAATATCATAGGTTTTGTGGCAGATGACTACCCGTACCATATCATCAACAAAGTTCTCCGCCGCCCCGCGAAATGGTTTGCGCAGAGTTGCACAATGCGACCTGAGACACTTGTTTCATCACAAGTCCGCTTGTGGGCATCCAGCAGAAGCGAAACCACCGATTCATTACCGGTGCCAACGCAAGGCCCAACACAGTCCCAATCGCCGCAGTTGGACGATGTACATGAGCAAGAAAGGCAAATTATTGCCACCCTTTCCTTACATAAAGGGCCTTTCACGCTGAGCATGGACCCCTCTTCTGGCTGTTTGCCCGGAACGACATGTGCGGAGACGACTGCTGTGGAGGAGCCGACGGAGGACGCGGCGCGGGAGGCACTGCAGCTTCATGAGGAGCGGCTTCTTTTTCTTATTGCCCTTGCTACAATGGAGGCACGCAAGGAGGGGCTCCTCGCCGTACTCCTGCATTCCATGTGGCTGAATTTGAACAATATGTAGGAAAGAGGAGGAGGTGGAAAACAAAGACAAAAGAAAGCAAAAAAAAAAAAAGACGTGGACAAAAAAACAAAACAACAACAACAAAGAGTGTTTCTTTGATGAAAGGAAGGTGGAGAACTCAAAAAGATAATTTTTTTTTTTTAATTCTGAGAATAATCATAATACCACGAAAACGAAAATAATAACAAAAGAACCAACCCGTAAAGGACAAATAGGTAAAACTGTATAGAAAGGTGTGAGTGATTTCTTTTATTATTATTATTATTGCGGAGTTCTCTTCTGAACACTTAGGTAACTGAGGAGAACAATGAGAGAAAGAGTGCTGTAAGTAAGGTTTTGGATTTTTAGGTAGTGATATGTGTTTTGGAAGAATAAGGTTTTTTTTTTCCTCCATATTTTGTTTATCGACTGATATTACAAAATGCCTGAGCAAAACAATACTTGCTATTCTGTAGTGTCTTTTATGTTGAGCCGATTATTTTTCTGCGCTATGCCTGTCTGTCTGTCTATGTGTGTGTGTGTGTGTAATTTTTGCGTTACTGATATTATTCGTAAGAGGAAAAGAGTAATAATAATAACAATAATAATAATAATAATAGAATGAAGTTCTTCTACATTAGGTCGTCTCTCATTCTTTCTTTCTCTCTCTCTCTTTTTTTTTTAAATCTATCAGACTAACAGGATTGCCAGGAAAGCGTAGTGTTTGCTAAAAACAGCAGCACATCGACTATAGGACATATATACGTATATATTTATATAACTATAAATAAATATATACACTTACACAACGTACCGAAGAGGTAGCTGAGAAAAGATAAACTGTGTAAAAAAAAAAAAGGTGGTAGGTTTTGAGTATATCTTATTCTCACTTTTTCTAAGTCATATAAGGGGAATACGATTGCCTAGTATTTAATAAAGGAGTTTGGTAAGTTGAGGGAAAAAAAAAAAGAGTAAAAGTGTTAATAAAAGTTGATTGCTAGTGTGAATCTGAGCCTTTGAGATCTCTTCTTTCGTCGAAAGCTTTTTTACGTTCTTGCCAGCGTTCTATTCTTTTTTTGCAGTGCACGCTCACTCAATCACTCGCTTTCTCATTACACCTTTATTGTGTATATTGCATTACATCACATTGATTACAGGCAACAGGTGGAGGCTATTGAATAGAAAGAATTTCAGTGAAAGAAAAAGAAGGGCAGGTACGAAGAAATATTTTGTGTCTGTTTAGAGAGATATTGAGAGAGAGAGAGAGAGGGAGAGAAAGAAAGAGAAAAAAAAAATAATTAGGTGTGTAAAAGTGGATTCGCACTCGTATCCTTTTTTGTTTTACTATTGCTTTTGTCATTATTTAGCCATTGAGGTTTCATTTAAAACTGACCCCGATTAAGAGCGAATACTTAACGGGGGAGGGGTGCGAGAGAAGGAAGGCAAGGCAAGAAGGGACAGAAGTAAATAACCGAATAGCAAATGTATGACGAAAGCTCACATGAAGGTGAGGAGGACTTTATATTCAGCGAATATGCGATTGATGACACTCTTGACCCACTGAATCGTCTTTTGAACTACCACTCCTCGGGATTTTCACTCCAGCGTCTCGTGCTCTTGCGTGAGTTGAACGAAACGGTGGAGTTCGCCGGGTTCAGTCAAAGCGCACAAATGATTGTGCCGCTGCTGAACGGCTTCACCTCTGACTGTGAACCCGTTGTACGCCAAATGTTAGTTGAGCAGTTGCCAGCCCTTGCCGAGTACTTTGTAAAAAATGGTGCCGCGGAGGGTTATGACTTTCTCCTTAATAAGTTTCTCCCCATTGCCTTTGAGTTGCTGGTGGATAAAAACTTGGAGGTGGCTGCTTCGGCATTAGAAACGGTTAAAAAACTCGCACAGTTTGTGTATAAAGAACACATTCACCAGCACTTACTTACAATTGTGGTTTTGCTTGCACACGATGAGCGCGCGGAGGACTACCGCGTTGAGGCGGCAAAATTATTCAACGAACTTGCACCCGTTTTTGGTCGGGAGTTCTGTGTTCGGGATGTTCTTCCCGAGGTTGAAATGCTAGCCATCGATAGCAACTTTTCCGTTCGCAAGGAGGTGGGCTCGAATCTTGGAATGATCGCAGAGGTTGTCGGACCAGAAACCGCAGAAAGTGAAGTGCTCCCAATGTATCTCAACTTGTGCAGAGATGAGATATGGGGCGTACGCAAGGCGTGTGCGGTGAAAGCGGAGAAGATTGCACATTGTATCAACAATGAGGCTCGTGTTTCAAAACTCGTGCCTGCGTTCACGCTCCTACTCGAGGATTGTTCGCACTGGGTACGCAACGTTGCCTTGGAATATATGGGCAAGTTCCTTTACTCCCTGCGCAACGAAGACGTAAGCCCGGCACTGCTGAAGATCTACACAGACATGGCATTTGAGACAGAGACGGGTGAGACAGAGTACAGCGAGGCGTGTGCGCGTTCTTTTCCTGCGGTTGTGCAGGTACTTGGTCCCGCGCGGTGGGCGGAGCTGAGTGATGCGTACGCCACACTCCTAAGGGATGTGAAGTGGAGAGTGCGTAGGTCCCTCGCGCACTCACTGCACGAGATTGCGATTATTCTTGGCAGTGAGATTACGGAGGCGCATCTGGTCTCTGTGTTTCAACTGCTGCTGCGTGATTTGGACGAAGTACGTGTGGGCGTTGTGTTGCATGCCGATGCCTTCCTCGCCCTTGTCGGGGAACCCACACGCGAGCGGCTTATTCCTACGTTTTGCAATGTCCCAATAGAGAGTGAGAACTGGCGCCTGCGCAATGTGGTGGCGCAGCGCATTGGTGCGATGAGTGTGTTGCTGAGCCCAAGCTCTGGCGCCGCGCTCCATGCCGTCGTCACACTCATCGTGCGCCTTCTCGACGATAGCGTTATGGAAGTGCGGCGGTCCACGTGCAAGTCTTCAGCAGCTCTCCTAAAGCGATTTGTCTCTGCGGGGATGGAAAACAATTGCGGGGAATTTCTTCAGACACTTGTACAGCTTGCCGAGCGGGATAGCTTTCGCAGTCGCCTAATGCTTCCGTACATCTGCGGTGAACTCGTCAAGCTGGACGCGGTGGCCCTCGCGGAAAAGTATTTTGCGCAAGGACTACTGCAGCTGGCCAGCGATAGTGTGAGCAATGTCCGCAATGCGGTTCGTTGCGCGGTGGAGGAGATGGCCAGGGCGAATCCGCGGTTTCTGGAGGCGGAGAGGCACATGCAGATGCTCAAGGCGCTCTCGGAGAGCGAGGAGCCGCGGGGAATGCCGTCCTCCGTCGCCCTCGCCGCCGCCGCCGTGTGAGCGGACGGGTCGAAGAGGGGGTGGGGGGGGGAACGAACAATTCATTCGCACGCACTTCACTTATCAGCAAAGAAGAAACGAAAAGGACACAGAAGCCGCGGCGGATATATATATATATATATATAATTGTTTTTGATCTTGTTGTCGTTGTTTTACGAGCGTGTGTTTGTGTGTATTTTGTCTTTTTTTTTTTTTTTTGAGGGACTGTAGATAAGAGGACATGGGACAAATGCGTTCTCGTGTGAAGTGAATGGCGGTGTGGTTTTGAATCAAACAAGAGGGGAATATAAAAAGTTTATATGCTTGTCTATAAGCATATGTACGTATGTATTGCTAGAAGGAAAAAAAAAAAAGACAAAAAAAAAAGAAAACAGAACAACAACAACAGATTTAAAGTGAAATAAACTTAAAATAAAAAAAAAAAAACTCCCAAAAGAGATCAAGACAGTGGTCGGTACTGGGAAGAAAAAAAAAAAAAGAGGGAGAGAGTTGGGAAATGAGGCTAAAGAGATTAAAAAAAAAAAAAAAGAATTATATATTTATATATAATACGCAATGATCTAAAGATAAAATTGAATCTGAAAGAATACACCAGTTTTTTTTTTTTTTAGAAACAAAAAAAAAAATGAAAGAAAGAAAGTAGATTAAAAGTCAATGGTACTGGAGGTATTTTCAGTAAAAGAAAAAAAAAAAGCAGGTGATGTATTTTAAACAAAAAAAAAAAAAACTTTTTTTTTTCTTTTTAGTTTGTTCGAATCTTCTTGTACATCATCGAGTTGAACTGAGCGTTTGGATATGATTTGTCTTACGTATTCAAGTAAATGTCAAATGCAAACCAAATTCAATGGCGAAAGCGGACGCTTCGGAAAGCGAAAAAAAAAAACAAAAAAAAAAGAAATAAAAAAGGGATATATATATAAATATTTCAGAAAAAAAAAATAGAAAAGGACGAAGAGGAGAGTGACAATGAAAAAAAGAACATTTGCTTTTAACAAGTAAGTGAACAGTATCAGAAAAATATCTTTTTTTTTTTTTGCAATGTTCAACTAAAAAAAAAAAAAGAATGAAATGAAGATAGAGAATACTTATTGAATGAATAAGTCTGTCTGTGAGCACTATTATCACTATAATTGTTATTATTATTATTTTATTTTTACCAACCAACAATTAGAAACATCATCTATGCAAAAAGAAAAAAAAACAGACTCACCCCCCACCTCTCCTCTGCTCTCCTCTCCTCTCCCCCCGTTTCCCAAAAACAAAAAAAAAAAAAGAGAGAGAGAGAGAGAGAGAGGGAGAGAGAGAGATGTTACTGAAGACACTCTAAAACCATACGAAACCGATGAAGCCAAAGATATTTTGGGTTTTTCTGTAAAATAAAATGGAATTCTGTTGAATTTGTCGGACGCGGCGAGAAGGGATAAAATTTTGGACTGTGGACACAATACTTTTACTAGGGGCACTGGGAGAGAGTATATATATATATATATATATATATATATATATAGACTGAGATATTTAGAGAGAGAGGGAGAGAGAAGGAATTAGTTAATTGAAAAATGAAGAGTTTATGGCATACTGAGCGAATAAAAACCGAAACTTAAAAAAAAAAAAAACCGAATATCACGAGGAGACACAGAGGAAAACCAAAAAAAAAAAAAGAAATTGAAAAAAAAAGGCTGTGGAAATGAATAGAGGAGCATATATAAAAAAAAAGGAAAAAAAAGGAGACGAAACGAGACCTTTGTGTTATTATAGTAGTGTCTCTTCTCTTTTAAATTTGTCTTCGTTCTTCTTTTTTTTTTTTTACTTTGACTTTGCTTAAGTTCGTTTTTTTTTTTTCTTTGTTTTTTTTTTCACACTGAAATTTTTTTTTTTTTCTTCATCGACCAGCGCTCTAATTTTTTCACTCCAACGTTGTTTTTTTTCTTTGTTTTTTTCTCGTCCGCCTCTTTCCTTTCCCAGCGTCTCATCAATTTTTTTTTTCTTTTTTACTTTAAGGTAATTCTTTTTTTCTTGTTGAGTGTATTTCTTGTTTTCTGTGAGCTTAGCGGCTGTAATAGAGTGTAGGCGACATGCTGCGTGCGTGCCGGAGTCAGGGAGAGAGTTCTTGCATGCTTAGGATTTTTATTATTATTATTATTTTCTGTGTCTGTGTGTGTGTGCATTGTGGCAAGTGTGTGTGTTTCTTCGCTTAGTGCTGCTCGATTCATGTGATAATTTCTTTTATCTAGTGCATTGAAAAAAAAATAAACAAAAGAAACAATACTTCTCCCCCCCCCCCACCACCTCTATTCGCCAAAACAAAAAATTATTGCTATTCTTATTGTTTTTCTTATTGGTATTTGGAAAAAGAATGGATTGACTTACGTTGCCGTTAAGTGAATACATCTTGTTCTCTTTGGGTTTGCTTTTCTTTTCTGCTTAACTCTCTCTCTCTCACTATATATATATACATATATATATATTTAAAGAGCTCAGTTCGCATTTTGAAGGGGCCTGGCATTCGTCTGAGCCAAAGAAGAAGCGAAAGGAGAAGTAATAGGATTTTTTTAAAAAAAAAAAAAAAGAACGAAAAAAAAAAAAAAGGTAGAATATACGCAGTGTTCGCAGTATTTATTTAGTTGCTTTTTTTTTTTTTTTAGTTTCCCATCCTCCTCCACGCATTGTATTGACTTATTGCTTTCTTGACAATCTCTGACTGTTGCGTGATGGATGAGTCGAAGCCGCACTTTCTCTCTCGCCCCCTCGCGCGCCCCTCGCCTTTAGGCAGTCGGAACCCGAACAGTGCATCCGCCGCTGGCCGCCACCCGCTCCCGCCCCTCTCCCGCGGCGGTGGTGAGCCGGACTCTGTTCCCCGTGCCATCCCCCGCTCCTACGCGCCGTCTTCTCTCCTCGCGTCCGCCTTTGCCGGCAGGTCACGCATGGCCGGCATGCAGGGGCGGCGGATCGTGTCGCACGGCGTGCGGGGGCTCCACGGCCCGACGGAACGGGCAGAGGCAACGGAAAGGGTGGCACCCGCAAACCCCGCGAGTGACGCGGGAGTTGGGATGAGGACCACGACGGGCGCAATGCCGGACCCGAAGGGATTTGTGTCAGCGATGGAAGTGCTTAACCGCTTGGTGGAGAAGGAAGGCAAGGACACGGACAGTCGCGCGTGGGTTACAAGGTACGCCGAGGATAATGCGAGTGCGCGCTTCTCTAGGGAAAAGCTTTTGCCCGTTTGGTTTCTTGTATTCCCCGATGCTTTGCTCATCATTGACATGAACGGCACCGAATACCATTCCAACTACGCTGGGCCCTTGGATTCCTGGGATGTTGAGTCCAACCACGAGGATAAGAACAATGTCGAGTCGGCACCGTGCAGGGTTGTGTCTTCGGTTCTCGATGCCATTCGACACGGCGAAGTTCCACTGCCGCAGAGCAGCGCAGAGGCTGCGGCGATGGCCATATCGCCAAGTGTAGAAATGCATTGGGGCGAACCGGTTGGTTTACTAATCAAAAGTCCGCATGTCCGGATGTCCATCCTGCGCGATATCTGTCAAATGTATATTCCTTCTTTTTTGCAGCGCGCGTATCCACATGGTGTTCCGTTAAAAGGCCACTGGACGACGGCTTCTTTAGAACCCAACGCGCCCTCTGTGCTGCGTATCCCGCCCTGTGTACAAACTTCTCTGCTCGCCGCGTTGCGCGAGTGCGGGGCGGCGCATGCGCATTGTTTTGTCGGCGCCGGCTGTCGCCCCGGGGACCCCGCGCCCGCTCTGCAGGCCGCGCCCCCAGTGCTGCGCGCGAGAGCGGCGTCGGCCCCGCAGCTGTCGTCGCCGTGGACGAGCTGCGGGCGACAGCCTCTCTTCACCGCGCGGCTGATGGCGTCGGCCGGCGGGGGGAGAGAGCGGGCGGGGGGAGGCGCGGGAAGAAGAAGGGAAAGCGCAAGCCCCGCAGGAAACAATTGCCTCGCGGTGCTCGTGCTGACGCCGCGTGGACCGCTCGAGCTCTTGGCGGAGGACCCGGGCATGGAGGTCACAGTGAGGGACCTGAAGTCCAGTCTGGTGCGGTCCGGACTGGGGCGCTCGCTGCGCGTACTGCAGAGCACTGTGCAGTTTAGATACGCCCCAGGCCTTCCGCTGCTGGACGACAATGAAGTCATAGACACACGGTATGCAGTGCTTCGTCTGCAAATGCTGCGGTGAAGACTTTTCTTTCTCTTTCTCTCTCTCTCTCTATCTTTTTCCTCGTGTTTGCGGTTTCATCAAAGTACATTTTCCCTCGATTGTAAGTGCGTCTCTCTCTCTCTCTCACAATATATATATATATATGTCTGTGTGTTTTCACCGAAGATATTTGTCAAGTGTGACACAAAAAAAAATTTTTATATAAACACATACGCACACACGCACAAAAACAAAAAAGAAGAATCAAAATTCGATTGTGATAAAACTATGTAAGCTCTGATACAGTTTAGTGTGTTGCTTTGAATTATAGTGCATTTACGTTTTTCTCCTCAAGAAATAAGGCATATGTGGTTTTTTTTTTTTTTTTTTAAGAAGCAGTGTTTCATAAGGATGAACGTAACGAAGTGCAAAAATGTCCAGTATTCGGTAGCATTTATTAACTTGCTTATATCTTACTATAGGCTCGTTTTAAACTTTTAGCCTAGAGCCAAGCAGCTTTGCTTCTTTTGTTAAATATATATATATATATATATATATATATATATATTGATATTCCTGTCTTCTTTTCCTCTTTCATTGAGACTTTGAAAAGCCGTAGCGGAAGTCTTTGTTCTATGAGAGAGGAATAGATAGAAGAAGTTGTGTGGAGGTGCTCAGGGGCGACAAAAAGAAAAAAAAAGAATCGGATATTTGTGCCAATTTTTTTTTCGTGCTCTAACTTTTCCCTCTTCTTATTGGAAAAAAGAATTTTTTTTCTGTGTCTATTTACATTTTTCATACATTGATGATATGGTGCCAAGTAAAAAAAAAAAATGTTGTGCTTTTTTTCGCTATGCGCTTTCTACTTTTCCTTTATCTTATTTTCTTATATATTTTATCACAGATTATCAGCTCTCTTGCGCTATTTCCGTATTAACTTTCAACTTCACTTTTAATAAACAATCGATGCGCTTCGCAACCCGTGTTGGTGCCCTCCGTGCGTCCTACGGCAGCCTTCGCCATAACTCATCGGTGGTTGGTGAACTCAAGAACGCTGTTTTGACGCTTCACCGCGCCGACGAGCCAAAAATTAAAGCTCTCAAGGAAACGTTTGGTAAGGAGAATCTTAGCGGGGCCTCGGTGGACAGTGCGTATGGCGGCATGCGCGGGATCACCGGCTTAGTGTATGAGCCATCGCTGCTGGACTCCATGGAGGGCATTCGCTTTCGTGGCCTGACGATCCCGGAGTGCTGCGCACAGCTCCCCAAGTCGTGGAAGAGCGGCGAGTCCCCGCTGCCGGAGGGCATGTTCTGGCTGCTCCTCACCGGCTCCGTCCCGAGCGACGCGCAGGTCCGTGCGCTGCACGAGGAACTGCACCGCCGCGCGGACCCGGAGGCAATTGCGGTGGCGCAGCGCGTTCTTGCCGCCCTCCCGGACGACGCACATCCCATGACGCAAATGAGCGCTGGTGTGTTGGCGCTGCAGAAGTTTTCGCACTTTGCAACGGCACACGCATCGGGAAAGGCCACCAAGGCGAACTACTGGGAGTATGCGCTGGAGGACAGTTTGGATTTGATCGCCCGTACCCCATTTGTGGCCGCGCTGATTTACAGCCGGCTTGTTAATGGCAAAGTGGAGTTGACGACCTCCGCCGACAAGGATCTCGACTGGGCTGCAAACTTCTCGAACATGCTTGGCTTTAAGGACGAACTCTTCTGGGACAGCATGCGTCTTTACCTTTCGATTCACGCTGACCACGAGGGCGGTAACGTCTCCGCGCACACTACTACACTTGTAGCGTCGGCGCTCAGCGACCCATACCTTTCCTTTTCTGCCGGACTTAATGGTCTCGCCGGGCCACTGCACGGTCTCGCAAACCAAGAGACACTCGCATACCTCTTTGAAATGCGTGAGAAGTGCAAGGCGGCAGGTGTAAACATGAAGGACCGCGCGGAGCTGAGTGCCGCGCTTGAGAAGTTCACGTGGGAACTATTGAATTCGAAGCGTGTCGTGCCAGGCTATGGCCATGCCGTGTTGCGCTCAACGGATCCACGCTATCTGTGCTTCCGTGACTTCTGCCAGAAGCACTTCCCTGATGATGAACTCTTCATCTTGGTGAATACTATTTACTCTATTATGCCTGACATCCTCACCAAACACGGTAAGACGAAGAACCCGTTCCCGAACGTCGATGCCCATTCCGGTGTGCTACTGCAACACTTTGGTCTCACGCAGCAGACGTTCTACACTGTTCTTTTTGGTGTTTCGCGCCAGCTCGGTGTTCTTTCAGGTGTTGTATGGGATCGTGTGCAGGGGCGCCCTATTGAGCGACCGAAGTCAACCACATCCGCCGAACTTTTCAGGCGCTTTAAATTGTAAGCTATGTTGGACATTTGTGAGGAGCGTCGTTTCACAGAATCCTATCTATTAGGCTGAGAAGAAAAGCTTTTCATTCTTATACATATATATATATATATATATATTTATGTTTATTGCCCATATAATGATTTACAAAGGAATCTAGAAATGAAAGGAAAAAAAAAAAATGTACTTGTGCGACACAAGAATAATTTACGGAAAAAAGTGTAAAGATTTACATCATCAAAGAGGCGATGCTAGCTTTTTTTTTTCCTTTTCTTTTTTTTTTATATAAAAAAAGAACGGGGATAATGCTGAAAGAGGTAAGAATAATCCCAGGCCGTTCTTTTATTGGGGGCGTTGCTGTTTAAACCGCGTTAACGAATTGAAGTTTGACAGTATGTAAATAAAAGAAAAAGAAAAATAAAAGAGGTATAAAGGCAAACAGATTATAAAGATAAAAAAAAAAAAAATTAAAGCGCAATGAATACATGTGGGGTAAGGATTTTATTCACATGATGCGTGCAAAGATAGGCCATCCCCCCTCCCCCCCCCCCAAAAAAAAAAAGAAGAAAGAAAACGATAATAAGCGCAAGGCTCATTAGGAAATGGAGGAAGATAAATTTTTTTGCATTTATCTTAATTAAAAAAAAAAAAAGAAAAGGAAACGAACGGGAAACAATCACGGGGTGCGGTGCACTCCAAGGGAAAACGACGAAATGTTTTTTGTTTTTTTTTGTTTTTAATTTATATCTTGGGGTGGCTTTAAAAAAAAAAAAATACAGCGTGCAAAGAGAGGAGGGATTTTACTCAAACCGACAAAGAAAATGTTTCAAATTTCAAATGATGGGATTAAAGCTTGGTATCAAGGTAGGGCCTAATTCATTATGTAGAGGAGCTAAAGAAAATTATCGTATACTTTTAGTATATGTGTGTTTTTTTTTTTTTTTCGAAGGCTTGCAAGACGACTGGTGATCAGGTAAATTTTTTTCTTTTTTTTCTTTTGTCCAAGAGAGCCTGTGAAGAGAATGTCACCTGCGAGAAGGCTTCCTACTCTTCCTTTTACCTTTCATTTTATTTATCCTATTTCCCTTTCTCCCCCCTCTAGCTACCTTCTTTGAATCTATAACAAAAGTGGGAGCACGTAGCATTTTCTTAAAGGGGTTCTTTCCATTAGAGTTTTATTATTTTTTTTTGCCTTTCCACCCCCGCGCGCTTGATACCTTCCAAGGAAAAAAAAAAAAAAAGAGAAAAGAAAAGAAACGGGAGGAGAGGAGAGTTCTCTTTGGGGTGGGAAGAGCCCCCCCCCCCCCCCATGAAGCTTCCACATTGTAAGTTGTTATTGGTAGATTTCTTCTGTTGTCTTGGAGAAATAGTTTTCTGTTCGCACTTGTCGTGGAAAGGGTTTTTGTGACGCGGGTGCACTTTAAGCTAATTCAGAGGCAAATTTTGATTTCCCTTTTTTTTTTTTTTGTCTCTGTATTTATCTTTTTACGCTAAATGCATAAGGCTAGGCCAGACCAAAGGCGATAAGTGGATACTCTAATTTATGCCATTTATGTTTCTTATTGCTTTGTCGTTATTTTTATTTTTATTGTTTTGTCAAACAAATAAAGAAGGCATTTCGCACTCTAACCAAATGCCTGTAGTGTCGCTCAAACGACTTTTCAATCAATATTTAGGATACTTCTACACTTTTAAAGCTTAAAGAATTCTATTGCCTCCCCATCCACGATACGATCAAATGGCAAGCGTGTCTAGAAGCCTTTACTTTGTGTGTCAGCTTTTGGCTTTGGGCGATGTGTACTTCACAGTGGAGAGGAAAGCCATTGAACTTCAGACACGAGCGAAGGCGCAGTGCCGATTGTGAATCCACTCAGTGTGGACATCACAGGGAATATATATATTTATTTATATATTTATTTATTTATATATTGGATGATTTCAGTGACACACATTGCATGAAATGTGACGGCAAACAGATGCGATAAAGAAACACATGGAATGAATTCGAAGTATACACAATATCGAAGTGGTTTTTTATTTTTGCGGCTGCTGCAGAAAAGGACGTTATAAATGATGATTTTTCATTTTGCTTGCGGTGCCCTGTTGCATCAATTTGTTTCGCCCACTCCGTACTCAGGCGGAACTCACGGGAAAAGTACACACGTGATGTGTCCTTTTGCTTATCTTTGCCATTGGCTGTGGTCGAATGAAGTATGTGTGGAGTCGCAAAGTTTTGCCACAGCTCTCCTGTGGCAATTGTGTTTTACATTTCGAACACATTCTGCAAAGCGAATGTAAGAGGCGAAAGTAAACCGTTCTTCGCGTACCGCATCATTGAGAAAATTTCATTTTATACACTTCAAATGACATGTATGTATGTGTGTGTGTGTGTGTGTATTGTATGCATTTTCTACTGGTATTACTGATTTAGCATTACCCATAACTTGTTTTTTTTTCTTTTCTTCTTCTTTTTCATCTTTCATGATGAATGTGTTTTTTCATTGCTTTACTAAACCGAAAGTATTTCTTTTTGTACGAAGTGTCATCGGACAATAAAGAAGGAATTGTTTTATTGAAACATGTTGATCATCAATCACGACTGTGATTCTTCGCATAATGCCGCCCTCACCCCTTTCAGTTAAAAAAAAGAAAAGATGAAGGAAGGCTCAAGGAATATGAAATCAAAAGTAAAAAAAAAATGTGGGAAGAAGAAAAAGTGGAGAACGGCTTTGTGAGAAAAAAAAAAGGAAAGGAGAACATGTGATTTTATTTTGTTATAGAAAAATGAAAGGATACTCGTCTTTCTCAGTTATTTCTATTCTTTTAATTTTTATTATTATTATTATTTATTTATTTATTTAGCGCGTTGTTTTCCTCTAATGGTTTCCGTTCTTTTGATCCCTTTAACCAATTGGCGGAACATAACTCTCTTTCTTGCGGCGCACGCTCTTTTTGTGTTTATTCTGTTTTTAAACAATTTATTGCATCTATTTGCAGCTGTGCATAGGTAATATATATATATATATATATATATATTGGTGATTTTGTAATGTCCTTGCGAAACCGCATTCTAATTATTAGAAGAAAAGCGATTTCAATGCTTCTTGTGAGTAATGAGTATGTATTTTCTTTCTTTTCCCTTTTTACCTTTCTTATGTGCCTTTTTTTTTTGTTGAAACGAGAAAGGAGAGATTATAGACAAGAAGCTGCGTGTATGCTAGATAGTCACATAATACCAAAATAGGGAACTGTGACACTGTTGTTTGCCTTATATATATATATATATATATATATATTTATTTATTTATTTATATTATTCCTCAGCCCCCACCTTTCGGCAATCTGCATTTCAATGCGTTTATCTCCTCAGAGTTTTAGTGAAGCATTGCGTCGGGCATTTCCACCGCTGCCCAAGATTTTTTTGTATGATCAAGAAATCACTGTGAAGTCCATATCGCGTAGTCGTCTGCTTTTACCAACAGTTCGTTCATCTAAAACTTATCACACCTGGAGCGACTTAACGCCAATTTTTAATGATTTCATAAAGAAGCACAATTGCACAGTGCCATTTTTCACGACATGTCAACCATCAAGCAGGGCAAATGGGAGTAATGCCCTTTTAGATTTTTTCGAAACACCTAAGCTCTCCGCGCGCCTTGCTCGTGCTGAGCATCGCGTAAACCTCATGGACTTTCCCAGAACATCCATTCTTCAATCCGAACTTCAACGTACGGAGACTGAGTTTAGGCAACTCTGCGACCTGGCACGCGCTGCAAATGCGCAGGCCGAAGGGCAGAATCCGAATCTCTATAACTTTGAGCAAACAGGGCTTCAACTCCTATGGGATTCTAAGGGATGGTTTCTTGAGGAGCCGGCAGTTGCGGTACAGCAATCGAAACGTGTGCCGCCGCCCGCTGGCGGGTACGGCTCTGCGTGGATACGGCCCATGTGCGCTTCACTTACCGACTTTGCCGGATTCGCCCTCTCAGCCACTCAGGTCTTTTGCGTGGAGGATGACATCACATTTCTTCCGATAGATATGATGGGGCAATTCCTGTCTAATGGTGGCAGCATGCCATATTTGGGTATTCGTTTTAACAAGCGTGCCGATTATTGGGCGGCAACAGGTGATCCTGTGGCGTTCAGCGAGGCAGACACAGAGCATGAGATGCGTCTCAAATGTCGATATTCTCCGCTTGACACATGTTGGTTTGCTGCCGCCGAACTTTCAAGCCGCCAGTTACAGCTGCGTCACGATAGGCAGATGCTATCGTTACCTGTAACATACGATGGTTGTGGGTTTTTTCTTCACGAAGCGCCATGGTGGTTCACAGCCGTCACTTCATACGAGGAATTATTGCAATCCTATCCTATTTCCGCCGAAACCGTCAAAAACTTGCCCTTTGTGAGCGAATGTGGGGCGTTATGCGATGTCGTGGCGGAGGCGACTGGTGGACATGCAGTACTTGTCCTGCGCGAAGGGGGCGAGTGGGAGGCATACCCACGTGAGCGGGGCACAGTAAACTTTTTTCACACGATACCCAAGCCTTTGAGTGAAATGGGCCCACTGGTATTTCTTGAGATAAATTTTGTTTTTGAGATCATGCGACAGTGGGCCAAGAGGCAGTCACAGAGTTTAGACGGAATTTGCGACGCAAAAATGAGTCAACTTATAAGTCTTTTTTCATCATCACAAGAAGACTCTATGCAATGTGCTGCAACTTTTATTGAATTATTTATCAAATACTGTGCATTTGACGTAAATAGCGATGATTTGAAACGTGAGGAAGTGTATGCTAATGTAGTTGTATCTTCAGAGACAATACGTGAGCACGCAAAGGAGGCAGTAGAAACCCAATCCTCAACCAGTTACGCTTTGCCGACCGATTTGCACCCTATGCATGAAAGTATGACGGAGTGGCGCAACCGGGCTTTCAGTTTCTGTGACAATGACGACGAAGACGACGACACTGCCTCTGACAGCAAAATGGATTTTCCAGCTGTCGACCGACGTGTGTATTCTCAAGCACATCGTATAAGCCAGGCATACACTCACCCACACAACCAATTGGATGCTAATAAAATTCCACCTGCTCCACACTTACCTACAGAATTAATAAAGGGTATCACAGAAGCTACGCAAAAAACTGCTTTGCGGAAAAGTCAAACAGAACTAACGGAATTTAATGTACTTACCGAAGGCAATGAAAAACATGTATTCAAGGATACGGGCATTATTATAGTGTCCTTTGCTTACTCTATACCCGCTGCAAATGCTTTCGATCTTGAAGTTGCCACTCTATAAACTTTTTGTTCTTTCATACTTTTTTTTTTTTTACTACGGCTAACTTTAGCTTTAAAGATATTAAATAAAAGATACTCTGATATTTGTTCACACTGTTCACAATTGATTTATTACCTTTTTTTTTTTTTAGAGAATGTATTAAAACTTCCTCACTTTATTTCTCATTTAAATTATCTCTCGGATCGCCGTAATTAATGAGTCAACTATACAAATTCTACAAAACACCCGGATTTCTACTACACATACATAGTTTCTTAATTAATTCGTTGGTTTGCAATTATTTTCTTTTCTTTGTGTGTGTATCTTTATAAATTCAATACAATCTTTAGACGTATTATACAAACGTTATATTGACTGTTTTTCTTTTTTCTTTTTCTTTTTTCTTTAATTCTTTGTATATTTGAAAAATTAAGATATGTTTACTTTAACTGTTTGAGTTTATATCTTTGCTGATGCGCCTTTGTCTGTTTGGTTGCCATGACTTCTCTGTGCTGTTTGTGTCGTGTCAGCAGGATGTCATGCGCCAGA
>JASANW010001341.1:0-72471 GCA_030849725.1 Trypanosoma boissoni
TTGTGGTTCACCACGCGCAGAAACACGCCAACCTGCGAGCGACGCGCAATCGTGCGCTTGCTCATCCCGCGGACGACAACACTGTACGATTTACGGTTAAGTATGTTGTGTGATCTTACTGCTTAGTTTTTTTGGTTTTACTCATGTATTTGAATATGGCAAACAATGTCGTTCAATTGATTGTTCTAATTCGGCTGTGGATGCGGTCGGGGGCAATTTGAGCAACGGCACGCCATCGCGAGTGCACAAAAACTTCGTGTAATTCCATCGTATTGAGCTTAATGCATTCTGGAGCATTTGAAAAAGCGGAAGCGCATCATTGCCCTTCACATTCACCTTGTCAAATAAGGGAAAGTTTACTCGCCACTCCTTTGCCCACGCCTCAATCTCCTCGTTTGACTTTGGTTCCTGACGTGCAAACTGCGAACACGGAAAGGCGAGAATAGTAAATTTCTGCAATTCGTATTTGTTTTGTAAGTACTCCAGCTGTTGCATGTTTGATGGTGTAAAGCTACACATAGAGGCTGTGTTCACGACGAGAATTCCGTGTCCACTATACTTGGAGAGTGCGACATTCCTTCCTCCCATTGGGGCAGAGTAGTGGAAAATACTTCTACTCGCGCTCATCGTTATCTCTCTATATCTTTCTGCCGCCTAGTGAGTAAGATAAACAATAACAATATATAAGCGGAAAAAAAAGAGATGAGTGCAGTGTCAAATAATGACGATCTAAAGCAGGGATCCGTGTATAGCTTCTACTCTCACCCTTTTTTTTTGTATCGTTTATTGTTCAACCCTCGTCCACCAGAGTCCAGGGTAGACGAAAGCAAATGAATGGAGAGAAGAAACAGCCTAAATGTTTCATTTCCGTCCAAGTGGTGATGCGACTGATTGGTACTGCGCCACTGTCTTTTTTACGGCCTCTGTAAAGGCAGGGATGCGAATAGGCTGACCAATGCCTGCTTCATCTACAATATGAAACGGATTTTTCATCATGTACTCAACGTAAAGAGAATGTAATTCGCGAAAAATGGCATTACAGTCACGTGTTAGATTATCCGATACCAGGACAAATTTCACTGACGTCGAGGTCTCGTATATATGCACATTGTGTTCATCGAATTCTAAGAGTGTCATGCCAGCACTATCGACGGGAGTAGCGTTAGGTGTCAGCTCCTGCGACATTCCGTATGTTGAGAAGAGAATACTTGACATCGTCAACTGGAGATCCGGCTTAGCGCCTAGTTGTCCAATGTTCTCTGGTGGCGTGAAGCTCGCCTTGGCGATGAGCTGGCCAGACTGATTAATGATCCACAATAAATGCACTGTCATATGAGACTTATTATGTTTCTTTTGACCTTCCAACGCCTTTGTGGTATTTCAACGAGAATTCAATCAAGCACCAGCAAGAAGCATATGACACAAAGCACACGCACACAAAATATATTTATATATATATATATAAAAACTGGGACAATAAAAAAAAAAAGTAAATATCACTCAAATGGTAGTATTGTGTCGAAAAATAAAAAGACAAATGCTATTTGTTGTTTTTTTTTTTTTTCCTTCAAAAAAAAAAAAACCGCGCTTTTTAAGAGTGGAGTGCCCTTACATGAAGTACGCTTAATTTGCTTTTAGTCCACCTTACCAGTTTTAATCGTTTACTTATCTACTCCCGCGGTAAAAGATCGTCGTCGAGCTCCTCCTCAGACGGGTTGGCTGATTCACACAACATCTTATCAAAGACAGCTCCCACAGCTCGTTCCAAACTGTCGCGCGCTGACCTTGTCGCCCACACATGCAGTGTTACGGTCGTCGCACGCGGCTCTTCCGCCTCCCACACTTCGCCCTCCTCGAGCGCGAGGCAACAGTCCACCGCGTCAAAGCTCAGTAATCCCCGGACCTCTGGACGGCTCGCCAACCACACGTCCCCCTCGGCCCACAGCAGCGCGCAGCTGTCGCCGCAGCACTGCCGCAGCCCGTCACGCTCGAGCAGCGGCGCAAAGCGACGCCCCACGACCGGTCGCGCATCGCGGCACAATAAAACTTTGCGAAGCGCCATTGCCTCTTCCCCTTCCTCTTCTTCCGCTTCATCTGTCCCGGCAGCCGCTGGGGGGAGCACGACTGGGCGGCACCGTGAGACCCCTGCGCCCAATGTGAGATTCGGGTTGAGGCACGTGGCGAGGCGCAGCATGGCCCATGTCTCCGGGGTAAAAGACTCTGCTGTGTCGCTCGTCACGACAAGAGCATCGGCGAGCGGCACGACGGCGATAAACGCGTCGAGTCCATCCGCCGCGGCATCGTCGCGCTGCCACGCCATTTGCATCGCCGCGCCAGGGAACAGCAGCGCGACGATTCGTGCGGTCGCGCCGCAGACTTTGGTCCAGTGAGTGAGCTCGTGGTCGCAGAAGTCCATCACGTCCACATCTGGCGCGAGGCACAGTGCGAGTGTCGCCGCCCCCGCCGCCTGTGCCGCCTGTGCCGCCGCGGCAATTTCTCCGCGCACGGTTTCACTGCCAACGCGCAGCGAAGGCCACGGAAGGCGCGCGTCCGCCACGCCCGCCGCGGCGCCTGGCGCGACGATGACCATCAGCTCGACGCCGCAGAGGGACCCGGTGGCGCCGCGCGCCTCGGCCCGCAGCGCGTCGCCAAAGAGGCCGACGCCCGGCGGCGGCACGTAGAGCCCCGCGTCGCGCGCGCGGCGGAGCGAGCGGCAGAGGTCGTCCAGCGCCGCGCGCTCGGGCTCCGTGGCCAGCGCGGCGCGGGCGCGGGCGAAGCCGTACCAGTTGTACGGCTCCCCGGGCTCCTCCGGCTCCTCGGCGGCGTCCGAGGCGGGGCCGCCGGGCGGCGGGGCCACGGCAAGCGCGAGGTAGAGCGTCACGCACACACGCGCCCCGGCCGCGTCGGTTGTGTAGTAGCAGGCGGGCGGGCAGTAGCTCGGGAGGTAGAATGTGTCGGGGCTCACATCGCAGCAATCACACACCGCTCGCACGGCACAGTCCGTTGCGGACTCCAGTGACTCACTGTGACGGGTCATAGGGATCTGTGGACAATCGGTATCACCGGTACTAATGTAGTTCATGTCATTTTCATTCTCAGTTCCTTGGAGGCTACATACTAGAACACACTTGCGCCCACGCACGAGCAGTGCGCCGTATGCGTGGGAAATGGCAGAGACATTGTGCGCCGGCACCTCAGCAGGGCGGCAGACAGTCATTGAGTTCCGCTCCTCTTTCCGCGTGAGTCGAGTCACTCGCCGTGCCACAAGTATTGTTTGACCGCACGGCTTGCGTTCGATGCCGCACTCCGCACGAACGGCCAAACCCACGTCCAGTGTCTTCGGAATACCACGCACGACGACGGATCCCTGTGTGGTGCCAATGATACCACCATCCATCACTCGGCCCTCTACTGCGACACGTGTTGGGTGATGGCAGTGCTGAAGAGAAGTTAAACCAGAGACTAACATTGGTGTGGCATTCCCAGTGTGCGAATCGCAGCAACTGGATGCATCATCCCCTTCCTCTGCACAACTGGTAGCACTAGTGGGATCGACTCGGGGTTCACAGGCATTCTTCCTGTTATCCTCATCATTGCTACTATCATACTCTTCACCATAACAGTCGCCGGAGTACAGTGAGCTCGGCGTCACCCACTGCTCTGTTTTTTTTGTGTCCTTGCTGAGAACAAAGTCGATGCGGTAGAGCCGTGGTTCGGTGAATCGCGTGTGTGTATCCACAGCCGTGTTGTCCGGCTGCACGCACGCCTCCCGTGCGATGGCGGCAAAAAGCGATGGTTTGATGTCCAACGTAAGAGACCAGCTACTAATCAGCCGGGCAGCAGTCGCCTCTTGCAGACACTCGCGCCAGATACCCTCTTGTGACGCGTCAGAGAGAATAATGACGAGTCGTGGCGGTGGGTAATCCTTCGGAACCGTCTGCTTCTTTGCGGCCTGCACAATTGATTGCAGCTGCCGCGGCGATGGCGGACAGACGATAATCAAATTAAGAACCAGTCGGTCACGGTGACCCATAGTTTTCTCGCCCCCAATTACATACTTAAGGGCAATGGACGAGGACACGCCCGCGGCCACCATTGTCGCGTCGTGCGGGTTAAGCCGCGCGATGGCATTCGCAAGCCGTCGGACAAGCGGCCCGGCAATCGGCGCCACACTCTCCTCGCGCTCCACAGACTCAGGCAGCGCAGTGGTGTCCGCAACGTAAAGCGCATGCGTTGTGTTGGGCCGCTGGGCGAATACGAGAGAGGCAAGTGGAGCCCATTGTTTGCACGGGTGCTCTGAAGAGGCTTTCTTTGTCTTTAAGACAATAAGAGGCCGCTCAGGCGAGAAGACGACGTGGTACACAGGCCTTGTGTTGGCAAAGGCGAAGAGGCGCACTGCCTCGTCCTTCGAGGTGCCCACGACGTGGTAGCGGTGATGTTTTTTCTCACGACTGCTCATAGGACTCCGAAAAATCAAAAAAGCCAACGAACCTTAAAAGAGAAAAAGGGCAGTTACCTAGATAGCACGAGATGTCGCTCTTTAAACCGAGAAGGCGCAAAACACACATAGAAAAAAAAAAAGGGGGGGAATGAAATAAAAAAGGTAAGCAATACATCGAACAAAAAAAAAAAAACAGATAAAGCAATAGGTGTAACTAGGAAAAGGCGTAAATAAAATAAAATAAAATTATTTAATTTAACAAAATGCTTTGTAATCCTTCTTCGTTTTATGTTTTTCCGTTTTCGTATTTTGATCCTTTTTGCTTACATTCAGGCACCAGAGGGGTTATACAAGCTTAAGGTTTATTGTTTTCTCTTCGTTTTTTTTTTTTTCCCATCTTCATATCAATTAAGATAATTCGTTTTCGGTTTTGTGTTACTTTTGTTGCTTCTTCACTGGAAAAAAAACAAGCATATAAAAAAAAAAAAGATCAAAAAAAAAAAAACGAAAGAAAAAATAGAAAAAAAAAAAAAGAGAAATGGCATTCTCTCATTTTCCCTCTTGGTCCTTTGCCGTAGGGAAATCCCTTTCGTTCCTGATACAATTGGAGAGAGAGTAATGGAAACGAAAGAGATTTCAAAAAACCAAAACAAAAAAAAAAGGAAAAGCACATATATATATATATATATATATATAAATAAATATATATATATATATCTAATTTTCACACGCAGAGTAAAAAAGGATCATTCCAAAAAAAACATAAATACATTTTATCGAACAAAATAAATCAAAATCTGGTTGTTCGTTCGTTTTTGTTTTTTTAAGTATGATTGTATAAACGTTTTTTGTTGTTGTTGTTGTTTTTTTTCAACTTCGGGACACAGCCACGCAGTCGGCCCCGTCTACGAAACCCAAACTATTCTCGAGGAGTAACGTTTTAAAAAGAAAATATACAACAATGCAATCAACGAGAAATAGTAGTTTTTTATTGTTTTGTTTTTTTAATCCCCCAAAAATAAAAAGGAAAAAAACTGAATGAACAATACGAAGATGCTTTCAAAAAAAAAAAAAAAAAGCTGAGCCTGCTTTAAACCAATCGTGTTTATATGTATATATATATATATATATATATGCACATATATACATACCTATGTATATATATATATATATATATATATATATCTAAAAAGAAGTAAACTTTTACTTCATTGATAGTAAAAATAAAGAAAAAATTATTAACTTTGGTTTGTTTGTTTGTTTGTTTGTTTTTTCAACAATCCTTTGTCTCAGTGAGTTCATATTTCGAAAGTTTTTTTTTGTTTTTGTTTTTTTCTCTCTCTTCTCTCACGTGGAAAGAATTATTTATGCCAAAGATGCATTTGATAACGCGGAATACCACAAACCCACATAAAAGGGGGCAGAAAAACAAAAAGACAAGAAAATATTTTCATTGCAAAACTCCATTTAACAAACAAAAAAAAAAAAAATCAAGCAGTTTAAGATGCCAAGAAAGAAAGAAAAAAAAAAAAATAATATTTTTTTCTTTTTCTTTTTTTCTTTTTTGTCTGTCGCCTTTTAGTGTGCGCGAAGAGTGAAGATGGCTGATATAAAAAGAATAAAACCGTCTTCTTTCCCAAAGACACACCACACACATATATATATATATACATAAATATATATAAATAAATATATATATCTAATTTTCACACGCAGAGTGAAAAAGGATCATTCCAAAAAAAAAAAAAAACATAAATATATTTTATCGAACAAAAGAAATCAAAATCTGGTTGTTCGATCGTTTTTTTTTTTTTAAAGTATGATTGTATAAACGTTTTTTGTTGTTGTTGTTGTTTTTTTTCAACTTCGGCACACAGCCACGCAGTCGGCCCCGTCTACGAAACCCAAACTATTCCCGAGGAGTAACGTTTTAAAAAGAAAATATACAACAATGCAATCAACGAGAAATAGTAGTTTTTTTTTGTTTTGTTTTTTTAATCCCCCAAAATAAAAAGGAAAAAAACTGAATGAACAATACGAAGATGCTTTCAAAAAAAAAAAAAAAAAAAAGCTGAGCCTGCTTTAAACCAATCGTGTTTATATGGATATATATATATATATATATATATGCACATATATACATACCTATGTATATATATATATATCTAAAAAGTTTACTTGATTAGGGCCTGATCTGCAACACACATTACTCAGAATCTGCTTGTGTAGTCCCCCACCATTCTCATTACTCCTTGTAGATTTTCTTCTTTTTTTTTTCTTTTTTTTTCTTTTCTTTTCAAACAGCTTCACGGAGAGAAAGTACAAAACACAATGAGACATAAAACGCCTTTTTTTCACCGAGTGCCGAAACACATACACCTACTCGCAAGATACTGAGTATGATAAGATGCAAAGCCATAATCGTCATTAACTTTCTTTTTTTTTTTTGTTTGTTTGTTTCTTTAGTATTTTACTCCCCTCTCTCTGTCTCTACTTTTGTTCTTCTTTTTTTTTTTTTTTTTATCACTTCATTTATTTATTTATTTATTTTTTTATTTTTTTCCCCCACGCACACTAAAAAACGCCGTAAATAGCAGAGCATGTTCCAAACACAATACCAACGACACCAATGACCAGTAAACTGAATGTGCCGAAGAACCTAAACCATCCCACTGACTGCAGAGTCCACCATCCAGAGTACATGTAGAAAATGGAAGGAAACACAAAAGACAAAAACCCTCCGCAAATAGCCCCCACAAGTCCAAAAACGGTATTGATATTTGGAATGAACAAACCAAAAACCAGCACCACTGTGGAGAGCGCAATGACGAGAATAAAATGCTTCCAGTACGGCAGCGTATGCACATCCCACCCGATCACGTGATAGATTGAATTGCGGCTTGCCATGGTTTGCAGAGCAAACGAGGCACACAGTTTGATGAGCATTCCAATGTACCCAACCATCACCATGGGCTCAGCAACTGGATTGTACATGAGTAAAATGGAGCTCTTCACCCCGTCCCCAAACTCAAGATAACCAAAGACAACAGTGAGTACGTAGAGAATACAAATGAGAACCATAGCTGTGGCGGAATAAATTGTAAAGTTCCGTGAAGATCGATCCCGCAATTCCCAATACACTTCATAGCAATTGATTTGACATACAAATGCAAACATAAACACACCGAGGCCCTCAATGGCAGAATTACCAGTGTTGAATAGTGTAATGTTTACACTATGTTTCTCATCCGGGCCGGAGATGGTCATGCTGGAATGAATAATCAACATGACGACAAAATAAATAATAAACACTACGGCCACTGTAGAAATGTATCTCAATGAGTTCACACGCTTTGGCAAAATCAATGGAACCATCACAATAAGCCATGTGAGACTGGTCACGACACGACGACCTGATATCGATTTAAAGTACTCCGGAGTGCCACTTGCATTCTTCAAAATAGGTTCCCAAATGTCTCCAACGCTGATAATGTACGCAACAGTTGCTCCAAAAGAATTGATCCAACGAATGGCAGCAACAAAGTAATCAAACCGTCGACCCACAAGTTCTCTGCCCATTGCCTCAAACGTACGCAAACCAGTTTTCTCCATCGTGAGACTCAGAATATACAATGAGAAGGTGGAGCAAATAGCCATGGTCAGAAGATATATCATAGCCATCACGATACCACTGCTGCTTGCAGCTGCTGGGAGTCCGAGAATGCCGGCGCCGAGGCACACCGACGCCAAGTTGAAAACACTGGACCAATACCCGCCATACGGAATAATTCGACCAACAACACTCTTCGTTTTATGCAGGCATCCAGACTTTTCCTCGCCGCCATCGTCCAGCACGTACTCCCGGACTACCTTTCCTTCCCCCGGGGTGTCGAGTTCCTTGTCCGCGTCGGTCGATTTGATCGGCAACACCTCACCCTGCATCGTCTCTCGAGGCTTACGGTCTCTTTTTGGTGCTGTTGTTCTTTTTTCTTTAGTGCTGTGCTTTATAGAACCTTTCTAGTTCTTCTGTTTTCTCCAATGAGGGAACAGTAAATTTGTATACTTTCTAGAAGACCTTTTCTTTTCGTTTTTTTTTTTTTTTGCTGAAGATTAACTAGCAAACTTGTTTTAATTTTTCTTCTTTTTTATGAACTTTTTGTCGCTTTCCTATAATGTGTCTTGCAGTTCTTTCTTCTCCCTTTTACTCTTTCCTTCAGAAAGTGAAAGTTTGATGTGTTTTGTTTTTATACACGAGTGCGGTTGAACAGCGAAGGCAAGAAGTATTCGTAGATACAGGTCTGTATATAAATATATATATATATATATGTATATATATATATTTAGAAAGACAGAGATAGGGTAAGCCGAATATTCCTTTTTTTTTTAAAGCACAAGTTGTTTGATGTATCTTCGTTTCAATTATTATTGTCGATGATAAACACATATAAAGTAAAAAAAAACAAAGAATAAAAACAAAGGGAATAGATACGTTCTTATTGTAAAAGCAAACATCGATAGAGAAAATTTGTTCAATCCATTTGCACTGTATGAGCACAGTCATAAAAATAATAATAATAAAATAAAAAGCATAAAAGTTTAAAAAACACAAGTATCATTCTGTTATCAGGTCGGGGCGTGTACCGCCATACTCCAAGTAAAATGCATTCCATCCCCCGCGCAGGACATAAACTTTTTTCATTGATAAATTATTCGCTCGCACTGCAGACACAAACCGCCCCGCCCCTTTTGGCCCACGCACCTGCGAGAGCGCACAATAAAAAACCGCAATTGTTTTGCCATCACTTACGAGCGCGCGCGCCAAGTCATGAAAACGTGACTCTGTTTGCATTCTCGATGGAAAGTGAATGGAGCCCACGATGAAGCCATCGCCGCGGTCATCGTCGCGGCAGTCCACAATGGCGATCTGCTGCTGCTGCTGCGGGTCATCGACGAGGGCGACAAAGTCCTCCGGGCTTATGTATTCGTAGTCAGCCATTAGCTGCTGTGTCAAGAAAGAATAATAATAATAAAAAGTAAGTAAGGGAAAACAAAAAAAAAAAAAAAAAAGAAGATAAAGTTTAAAATCCTCTTTTTTTCCTTTCACTCTTTTCTCCTTTTTGGCAAGGAGATGTAAAGCTGGTAGAAAGACTATTCGCGGTTGTAAATAATGCTGTTGTTGTTGCTTATGTTGCTGTTGTTTTTACTTTTTCCTTCACACTTCCCCCACCCCGGTCCCTTTCCTACTCATACTAAAAGGCACGAAGGAGTAAAGGAAGTAGGAGAGAAAAAAAAAGTTGCTTTTAATATATGTTTATAGAAAAAGTGTATACATTTTTCTTTTTTAAGAAGCAAATACGCAATTATATATATATATATATATACTTTTCTTTTGTCACCCACTCAGCCTTATAATAGATTCAGTTCTATGTGCCCCCTCCCCCCCCCCCTTTTTTTTTCAATATTTAGTGAATTTACCCTCTACTGAAAAATACTGATAATAACAATAATAATAACAAAAAAAAAGGGGAGGATATCAAAGGAGGTTCATCAATGCCAATGCAAATGTTGCGCGAATAGGCATTGACAACTTTTGCGCGCCTTCGTCCCGGAGACAGTCCTCCACGCGCCGCTCCACCGCCACCCGCAGGCCCCCGAGATTCACAACAAACACGGCGGCCACATCGTTAAGCAGCTGATATATGTCAAGCATTTGACGAAGAACAGGTTGCTCGTCCAGAACACGAAATCCCATACAAAGCGCGGCGGCAATTTGTGGATAAAGCGTAAGTAACATTGGCCGCACATGTTGGGCGTAGTGTGGCACGACATATGACATTACTGGCTGCTCCACTCTTTGCAGGTGCAGTTTGCGGTGCTCGCGCTCAAGCTGTCGCAGGTGCTGTGTCGCCACATTGATGAAAGCCTCGTGAATGCGAAAGCCCTTTGACCCTTCCGCATAGGAAGGAACCGAGGCGTTTAATAACGTGGAATCGTTTGCGTCAGTGGTGATGGGCCCTTGCACGTCGACGAGCGCAGATCCCCAAGAGTGCCGTGTGGGGTCCGTCAGCGAGACATATGCATTCACGCGATCCATTTCTGCGTGGCGTGGAGTGCGATGCAATTCATCAAGTTCCCACTTGCGCATCGCAGTGCGGTGATACATATCTCGCATCTCCCGCTCAGTGAATGGAAGCTCTAGGCACTCATTACCGTTACGTACGAAATCTTCCTCTGTCATACGGCACCCGCGTGCATTGTCATTATGAAGACTTGTGTGCAAGAACAGCAACACACCAGACATGGCATTTGCATCGCGAGCCGTAATGGAACGCGCATTTTGCAAACTATAAGCTTCACCAAATCTCTGCTGAATTACACCCCATATCTGTGCCTCAAAAGAGGGTCGATCCCAAGACATAAACTCACAAGTAGTGTCACGCAGCGCAATATCAATAGGCACAGAGCTGTACTCGAAGAGATGCATGTACTCCGTAAGTATTCGATCACAGTCGGGGTCCTTCACGACGCGCTCAAAAATGCCGCACAGTGTAGCGCGGTCCGCGTACTTGCGAAGAAACGCCGCAAAAGCGGACCATCCCTCGTCGCCTCTTGGGATAAACTCCAGTCGCTCCAGTAATGCCTTTGCCTCGCGCCACTGGCCCTTCTGCGCGAGCAGCAGCGCCTCTTGCGCAATGCGCTTCTGACGCAGCAGGCAGTGAATGTGTTTCCAGTGATATCCTGTGGTTTGCCGCCAATCCACGTCACCATCCCATCCGCCCGCATCACGCGATGTCGCGCCGCTTGACATTCCTTCCGAGTGAGTATCACTCATCTCGCTCATGATTGCGGAATCCAAGTTGTTGTCCCAGACATCTCCGTACACTCTGTGCCATTGGCCCAATGGCCCTGTGCGATTCGCGTTCATGGCGAGTACGGCAGCCTCACGTGCTTGTTTCTGTTGATACTCAATAGGGTCCTCAGCGGTCCAGCGCTGCATGGACTCCACAAGACTATGCAAGCAGCCAACACACTCCGCACGCAGTAACTGCTGCTGCTCCAGTGAAAGCCAATCCGGGTTAATGAAGTAGGCGCAAATCATATCCAGCACAAAGTCAACGAGTAACTCTAACATGCCACCGTGCTTCGCACTCGGGTCAAACTCGGGGTTACAGTCGTAGTTAATAAAGTACGACACACACAAGTGCGGGGTATGGAAAATTTTTTGCACCATGGAGAGCACAGCGTGTTTCTGGGAAAAACTTGAGAACTGGGAGTGTGCTAAAGGAAAAAGCATCGTAGCAAGAAGAGCATGGAGCTCGGGGGCCATGTGATAGTGACACTTTCGCATTAAATGGGTAAGAAGGCTCACCGCCAAGGAATAAAATGATTGTGGTGTAACCGTCGCAAGGTTCTTTGCAACGCAGCGAAGTAAATCGTACCGTGTGGCGCTGAGCATGAGCGAAACCCAGAATGCACATCGGTGCTCTGCATCACAGTTTGCCGCCGGAAGTTCAGCAAAGATGGCGTCAAGCATCTCAAGCGCAAGCTGCCGCGCCCGTATCTCTGGACCCCCATCGCTTGTCGAGCTGGACGCACTGATCATGCGCGTTGCGAGGCGACACGTGTGCTTCACAAGCAGTAGTAAGTCCTTTAGTGCGACCGGCAGCTTCCCAGTTCCGCCTAGTGCCGCAGTCACACTGCGCATGATTGTTTCACTGTAGCTGTTGCGCATAAATTCACCGCTCTGATGTAACGCATTCGACTGAAACGTGTCGTCCAACGCATACGTCGTTAGGCTCAGTGAAGTGTGGGGCGAATGCATTGCGGCTGCCCCACTGCTTTCCATAGCCGTCATCTCGTATCGTTCACAACTCAAACCATCAAACTCCACACGGGTAACTTTTGCATCTGGTTCTACGTCATGCACGTAGTCGTCAAGCTCTGTCGATGACGCAAAGACGCGTGGAGTGTCGCCCGGGGCTGGTGGCGCCTCCAAAATAAAAGAACGTGTCACACGTAAAACGCACAAAAAAAGAAGATCGCGGGTGGTAGCCCACACGCTATCAAGGGAGCTCGTGAGTGTCAGGTGAAAGCAGATCTGCACACAACGCGTTACACACTTCCCGTTGAATCCAGAAAAGCTATCGTCACCCACGAGGTCGTGTAAAATCTCTACGCCTTTTAAGCGCGATACCGAGTCCGGAGCGTACGTAATAAAATCACCCAATGCAACAAATATCGCATCTCCACATCGCAAAGTCCGTTTCTTGCCATTTTGCTGATAGAGTATGGTGTATGTCTTATATGAAATAGATGCAGTGTGAATCAACTGCTGCAATACGGGGAGAACTTTCTTTATGAGACGGGGTTTATCCATATAGAATACCATCAGTAAGGCGGACATAACTGGCGCCGTGGCCACTGTATCGGTCTCGGCAGAAATCTGCGCGTGCTGAAGAACCTCTATTAGCTCATGGCCAGAAGCACCACTACTCTCGAGCTTTCCAGCAACTAGGCGAAGGATCGACGAGACGGCTTCAAGGCCTTTGGGCATCAAGTTCCAGAGGAGTTGAACCAGTGGGAAAAGACTCACACACACACACACACAAGGCACAGTTTACTCCTTCCCCTCGTTGTGTACAGATGAGACACAAACACACAAAAAAAAAAAGTGTCTACCGGTACGAAAAATAATAATAATAATAATAATAGTAATGATAATGCTATCAGGCACACACGTCTCTCTCTCTCTCTCTCTCTACTCGGTTCCCTTCTGAGAATAGTGTGTCAACGAAATGAGACGATAACTAACAATACAGCTATTCAATGTTTTAAAAAAAAATGAAAATGATAAAAACAAATTTAAAAAAAAAAGACAAAAAAAAAGTTACACGGCGTCATGAGATGAAGTAACAATGCAACATGTTGTTACAGTTTCCCAAGTAATAAAATTGAGTATGTGTCCTCAGTCTTTCCCTTCTCTCATCATACACAGAATACGCAAGAGCAAAGTGAATCAGTGTACAAGGATGCATACCAGAACAGGTATGCGGTCGATATCAATTAAAGAAGCATAGGTACTCTACTCCTTATATATATATATATATATATATATTCTTCTATTTTTCTTTCAGTACCACAAAGACACACACACAAAAAAAAAAAAAAAGATGCACATGTATATATGGCGATAGACAAACCCTCTCCCTCTTACTTATCTAATTTGCTGCGATGCCGCCATACTTGCTGATCAACTCGATAGTTTTATCCCAGATATCCTTCTCAAACGAGTCCCGTGTGCGCGCCTTTTCCTCCGTCGTCGCCCCTCCTCGTGGCGGCGCGACTGGCGTTGGCGTAGCGATGCCAGTAGTTCTTCCGAAGCTCTGGTTCAGCCCCACAGCTTTTCCCTTTTGTTCCCCTGCCGACACCAGCGAGAGGACATTCGCCATGTAGTGCGACTCGTCAATGCGCGCGGAGTCGCAGCGTTCCGCCTGCGCGGATCGGCTCACGCGGCCCCGTGCGCGCGCCTCGTCGCGGCAGCGAATGGCCTCCGCCTCCGCCACCGCCTCCGCGCGGCGCCGGTCCGCTGCCGCCACCACTTCGCCCGCGCGGCGCGTGACGGCCGCCTCGAAGTCCGCGCTGCGCCGCTGCAGGCTTGCCTTGAGCCGCAGACACACCGCCGCGCAGGCCGAGCGCTCGTCCTCGAGCTCGCGGCGAAGCCCGTCCGCCTCGGCGCGCGCGGCGGTGAGCAGCGCGCCGCACTCCTGCAGCGCTCGCTCGTGCACGCTGGCGTGGAGCTCGTCGCCGGCCGCGGCCGCCACGTGGAAGGCGCGCAGCGCGTCGCGGAGTGTGCGCAGCTCCGTCTCATAGCGCTGAGAGAGCCGCAGGCGCTCTGACTCGCCGGCCGCGACCGCACTGCGCAGCTCACCGCGCACACGGTCGCGCTCCTCGTGCAAGTACCGCACCTCACGCGTGCAGTGCGTGAGGTGTGCGGCGGCCACTTGGGCGACATGGTGAGCAAGCGATGAGAAGCCGCGGTGGACAGAGCTTTGCACAACAGCCGGCACGTCATCGTCTGCATCAACGCGTAGGAGATCGGCAAGAACCGCGTTTGCCGCAGCATCCACCAGCGGGGCGCACTTGGCCAGAAGCAGCTGCTCCACTGGATCAGCCTTTGCGCTCTCACTCGAAATCGCCGCCGAATCTTGCGCATCGGTACTGTTAGTAGTGGTATTGCCTACGTGGCCAGTAAGCGCAGCCATCGCAGTCGGTAACATTACAAGGTCCACACCCTCAAGAGAAACGGCTTCGCGCAGCTTTTGAAGAGCCATCTGCGCTGACTCCGCTTGCTGTTTGTACTTGAGAATTTCCGCCTCGCTCTGGTTGCGGTGGGCCTGCACAAGTGTCTCAACTTGCGCAAGGATATTGTTCACGTAGTTCTCGCGCTCCTCTTGTGTCGCAAAGCTCTGCTGTGCGGCAAGGGCAGAACTCAACGGCGCACTACTTGTAGCATCTTTAGCAACAGAATCACGGCTCGCACTTTGCATATGTGGCAGACACTTACTTTGACGCGCAGACTCCTGCAGCTCCAGCACGTGTTGCCGCAACTGTCGATTCTGTTCCTCCAGCTCGAGAATGTACGCCGTCATTTCTTTTGGAAGTTGGACCGTTAAGGCGGCGGGGGCGGTGGGCTCTGTCCCGTCCCCTGTCGTGGAATGCACAGCGCGGTCCCCCACAGAGGGCTCTCCGTGCGAGCGAGCGCGGCGGTACGCAACGAGTTTGTCCAGCGGATGCCCATTTGGCGCCCGCAACGGCGGACCTTTTGCGCTCGGCGGCGATGCCATTGCCAATCCCAATCCCGGGCCCTTGTCCCGCGGCTGATCGTATGCCGCGAGACACTTTGGCCCCCGCACGCCAACGCGCGTGAACGCGTCAATGACGGGCGAAGGCTCTCGCGTCGTGGCGGCAAAAGGCGGTGGACGCAGTGAATGGAGCGGCATCGAGTATTCACTTCTTCTTTTATTTTAATTTTATCCCCTTAAACTTGGGAACAATAAAAAAAATTAAGCTACAGCGGTCCTCCACTCTCGGGCACGTGCTGGTATCAACAAATGCAAGGCGAGTAGGAAAAACGGGGGTAAAGAAAAGGATAAATTTGATAAAAAATGCAATAGTTTTAAAAAAGGATTACCGATAGTAAAGAAAACAATTGCTGTTATTATTACCATCTCGCTCGTCGACTCTTTTTTTTCTTCTCGTTGCATTCTTTTCTGATGATACCAATCACACAGAAAGAAACAGTGTCCAGCATACTGCCTCAGACACAAAGGAACTCCCACCTCTGTCTCTCTCTTTATATATATATATATATATATATATATATAGTTCTCCTCTAGGACACATAGGTAGTATTCCGGTCTTTGTATAAAAAACTACAAAAAAAAACCAGATACACATACAGAAACACAGACGCAAAGGGAATAGTCAGGCATACATATAGAGAGATTTCCGCAAAGCTTGCCGTTTTGGGTGTGGTTATTCACCTGTAACAGAGTATCAGTGTCCTCACCTCAACTCCATCTATTCCACCTATGTCGGTATTATTACTTTGCCTTATTTTCTCTCCAAAAGCTTGCTTCTAGTCAACACATCTTCTCAGCAGTCAAAAAGGGCAAATGCACACACACAACAAACGCCTAAAAGTCCTTCTCCAGCAACCCCACCCCACCCCACCCCCAAAAAACAAACCTAAATTAACACATTTGAAAGCGCATTATCGGGGTAAGCGAAGTGCATCTTAACAAAAAAAAAAAATGCATTTTCCTCTGAGGTCACAATTCCCCAAAGTAAACTCAGAGACAAAGTTTAAAAAACACAAACAAAAAAAAAAAGAGCTCCACGCGAAAAGAATACATTTAACCCTTGCACGCCTACATGCAAGAAGTAATCGTTGCATATCCGGTGATTTGTTTGGCATTCGTTTGCACTCACCCACTCTTGGTAGAGACTGCAACAACCGCGATGCATTTGAACTCTACCCTCCTACCGCGCTTTCTTGTTAAGTCATCAAACAGTAAAAAAAAAAAACAGTTCTCCTACTGTCCAGTCATCCCTTCATCGTTCCAATCTTCCACAAAGAATTCAAATAAAATCCTTCATCCGCACCCCCCTCCCTTCCATCTCCCCAGTTTGCCCTTCCCGCGTTCATAAAAGGCTACATAGTTACGCAGCACTTTTGACGTCGCTTGTAAGACTTTGGCGTGGGCACCAGATACCCGACTGACGAATTGGCGCACACTGGCCGCTTCAGTGGACTCCCGTCGACCTCCGCCTGCTGCGGAACGGCCCCCGACGTGGACAGAATCTTTGACCTTTCCGTCCGTGTGGAGTGCCACGGCGCGGCGCTGCAATTTGCCGTGACCGTTGGCTGCTGCGCTCTCTCCGCGGCCGTCCCGAATAAGCGCGGTGTTGCGGGGTTCGCCCAATGTTCTGCGGGCGCCACTGGCGAGGAAGGGCCCGGCGCGGGTGGCCCCGGCGGCGCGCTGGGGAGCGGCTTGGGCGGGAGCGGCGGCTGCGAGGAGGGCCGGGCCGCCGGCCGCGCCCTTCCCGCGGGCTCCGCGGCGGCGCGGCGCGAAGAATACCCGGCAGCGGCGCGGCGGCTCGCGGGGGGGGCGCACACCGCGCGCGATCGGCTCGCCGAGCCCGTCGCGCCCTGCGATCCCTCGGGGAATGCGTCACCGGTATGAGACACGCGCGGCTTGGAGAAGCGGCGCCGCTCGGCCAATGCAGCGGCCGCGCTTCGCCCGCGCTTTCCCGCCGCTCTGTGCGCCGCAGCGTGGCCCTGCGGCGTCGCATTCGTTACGGAGTTCCATTGCGAAGAAGTGCAAGTTGCCGTTGAGAGCCTCCGGAACGGGGCTTGAGGAATGGTGCTGGAGCCGGCAAGCCCGGATTTGCGCTGCCTGGTCTCAGCGAGCTGCTGCTCCTCAACAAAGCACGCCTCCTCGTCCTGCATTGCGCGCCAGTACTCCTCACTCCAGAATTCCTGGTCACTTGCGGCGCAAGACGCAAGACGTATCTCCTCCGCAGTGGCCTCTAGACCCTCGCGCTCCGGGGCACGCAGAAAGCCATCAACAGCGTAGCTTGAGAGCTCATGAAAGCTGTCTAGGTATGGCGCCACCTCAACGGAGAGCGTGATGGTCGGCAGATTACTCTGCGAGTCGGCAAACTGGTCCGCGGGAACGGCGCCCGCGGCGCACAGGTCCAATAGAGTTGGTGGTTGGTAAATCGCCTGTGGCTCCGAGAGACGAAAGCCGCGGAGGTACGGGATTGCAGTAAACACATCGTCGTCGGGCCGAAATTGCTCCGGTGCAACAGAAGGGTAATAAACCGCCTCAGAGTACCGATTGTCCGGTCGAGCCAATCCGCTCATGGCGATCCAACTTTTTTTTTTTTTTGTTTGTTTGTTTGTTTGTTTTTTCTTTAATCCTCTTACTCCACTTGTTTGGATATATTCACTCCTTTTCCCTCTCCTTCTCCTCTTCCCAGTCTCGTTGGTTATAAGGAAACCAAATCGTCTTCTTTTTCCAGTGTACTTTCGTCAGATTTCCTTATCCTGCAAAGAATAACGAATAATTTCGCTTTCCACAGAGATGCTCTCTACACCTCTTTGTTTTACTACTACTACTCCTTTTCCTCGGAAGGGGCAAAGAGTGCAACTACAATATATTATGTGGCAGTGCTTTCTACCGCTTTTATTTTATTTTTATTCGCGGTCTTCCCCTTTTCTCACGCAATTTTTTTCTCCGACCCACACTGTCCCTCTGCCTACGTGTTGGTGGGGAAACAAACGCGACAAATGGAGTGAGAGAGAGCCCAACAGAGATTCAAAAAAGGAAATAGCACGGCCTCAGTCAGCTTGCGCAATCGTTAAGAATCCAACTGGGATTCGAGGTGAGGTCGTCCTCCTAAGCACTATAACTACAACTGCTACCGACACCAGAAGAAAAAAATAAAAAGAAAAAAAATAGTCGCACAGCAAACAGAATCCAACTGTTTACAACAGAGAAACAGCGAGTAAGTGGTAAAAAAAAAAAGCCTCCAATGCTTAAAAAAAAAAAAGAATAGCAAAGCCGCACCGAAACACAGAAAGAAAGACAAAATGAAGGTAAGAAAAAAAAAAAACGTATAGTTAAAATTACCACTTCATTAAAAAAAAAAAAAAAAATTCATGATAATTTCTTTATTTCCTTTTTTTTTTTTTTTCACCCTCCTTCAGTGTTGTAAGGATAGCGTGTGATGCAAATATTTTGGCCCGCCGAAGAGTTTAAGGTTCGCAGCACTTATTCTCATTCTCATAAACGTCTTCTTCGCGCTTCGCAATCCACGTGAAATCCCTTTCTTTTGTTGCAAGTTCTTTCCTTGTCTCATAGCTTCTTCTTCTTTCTTTCTTGTATTTGTGTATCTGTGTGTGTGTGTGTGTGTATGTTCCTTATATTTCCTTTCGCTGTAGCTTTCTTTCTTTCCTCTCAATATTCCTCACTTTTTTTTTTTCCCCCACACCTTCTTCAGTTTCGTTTGTATTAAGCCTATTCAATGCAAATTTTGTATTCCCCACCTCTCGCCAGCGTCCCCTGGGTCTACCTTGCCCTGTCATGGTACTCACATGGTCGGCGGCGGCCGCACGGCTTTCCACTTCGTTTAATGATTGCCTCGCACTGCAGCGCGCCCGTGTTGATTGCCGAGACCTCCACGGGTGCCTCGGTTTCCTCCTGCTTCTGCATCTGCGGCTGCTGCTTTCGACACTGCTGCTCCTGCTGTGAGCCACGCGCGGCGATGAGAGCGGCGGCCGGCGTTGGCACGAATGCGCTGGCGCTCCCCTCGCGCATCAAACTGCCGGCGCCCGTCGCGGCGCGGAGCGGGCGCTCGTCCACGCAGCGCGCGGTGATGCGCAGGGCGGCGCGCGCCACCGCCTCGTCCAACTCTGCGCCGTCGTGCAGCGGCGCGCAGGGCCTGCTGCCCCCTTGCGCCGCGCCGCTGCCCGCGCCGGCCTGCGCCTCCTCCGTGCGCAGGCGAAAGGCGCCGTTGCCGTTCGGCATGAGACTGCGCAGGTGCGACGCGACCACCTGGGCGCGCTGCGCATCATGCGGACTGCGCGCGGCCATGCGCTCGCACACACGCAGCGCGTCCGCGTATCGCTGCATGAGTACGTAGAAGTCGAGCAGCAGCAGGTCCGCCCGCACCCCGTCCATGGATCTGCGGAACACGCGCTCGACGATGTCCTCCTCCGGCGACCGCGGCGCGACGAGGCCGCTGAGCAGTTTCACGCTCTCCGAGCGCAGCGCGGCCAACGCAAGCGCGCGTGTGGCAATGGGCCGCCACGCCGTTCCGCGCGCGTGGCAAAAGAGCGCCTCCACCACAGGCGCATTCCCACGCGCGTAGGCGAGGAAGAGGAGCTCCACCGCAACCCGCACGTCCATATCGCGCGGGGCGCACGCGGCGAGCGCGGGTCCGGCGAGCTGGAAGACCGCATCGTAGGCGTTCGCCGCGATGAGGCCGGCGACGACGGCGGGGAAAAGGCCCGCGAGCGGCGCGCAGTCCCCGGCGAGCGCGAGCGCCGCGGGCGGGGGCTCCGCGTGGCAGTCCGCGGCGGCCGCGAGGCGCGCCCACTGCGCCAGCGCGCGGGGGAGACAGAACGCGTGCAGGAACTCCGCCCGCTCCCCGTCCCACCCGTCGCCGCCGCCGCCGTCCCCGTCCTCGGCGAGGTACGTGCAGTAGAGAAAGAGCACCGCAAGCGCCGGGCGCAGCGCGGGGAGGCGCGCAGCCACAGACCGCAGCGATTGCGTCTCCGCCGCCCCGCTGTGCCGCAGCAGCACCGCGGCGCAGAGCGGGGGGCCGCCAGCGGACACGGCGTCGCCCACGCAGCGGCCAAGGCCACCGGGAACGCCAAAGGTCGCGTCAATTTCATCGTGCAGCGCGGCGTGGGACTCCGCAGCGGCGCGGCGGCGCGCGTCGAGCGAAAGGGCCTCGCGCAGCGGCATGTCGAGGCGCCGCGCGCAGGTGCGCAGCAGCAGGCGGACAACGGAGAGCTGCAGAAAGGCCGCATGCAGGCGGCGGATCAGCTGCAGCGAAACGCTCTGGTGCGCGGGGACATCCGCGATGAGCTCACGCTCGCGGTGCAAGACCGCCATGAGGCTGTGCTGCACGTCAAGGACATCCGCGAGGGCGCGCTCCGCCGCGCACAGACTCGCCGCGTGTGCGCCCGCGGACTCGATGGCGGCCACACGCGCCTCGCAGGCGGCGCGCAGCAGTGGCAGCTCCGCCGGGGCGGCGTAGACAATGCGGTGGCTCAGCGCGTGGTGCTCGCTGGGCGAGAAGAGGAGCACACTCTGATTCTGCCGCAGCGCATGCACCGCGAGGGGAGAAGTGCCGCGCTCGCTCTGCACCAGCAGTGTGTACGCACAGTGACGAAGCGCAAAGTCGTGCACGTGGCCATTCCACATTAATGTGCTGTGCGTCCACCCAACCGGCACGGGCGGGTCCCGTGGCGTTGAGCCGCTTTGCATTTTCAGTCCGCCAAAGCGAACCGATGAGGCCCCGCGCCGCGCAACGTGCACACCGCACGAGCGCACCTCACCGGCCAACAACAAACAGCCTCCTTCGTTTTTCTCCTCTTCTTCTCCATTGTCATACTCTTCTTCTTCCTCTTCTTCCTCTTCTTCTCCACCTGCCTCTTCCTCCCCTACGGCTGCGCCATCGAACCTTCCGGCGACGGGCTTGGTGAAGCGCAGCTGCTCATTGACAATGCGCACGGGTGGAGGGGGCTCGTCGTCTCCGGTCGTTGCGGGCGAAAACCAAAAGCCGCTGAGCGTTCTGTCGTCGCAGAGAACCCAAAGCACAGAACCGCCCGCAAACACTGCGCGCGTCGGCTTTGCTGTCGACGACACGGGCAAATGAAAGCGCACGACTCCACTGATGCTAATGCGACTGCTGCTGCTGCTGGTGCCGGTGCCACATGCCTCATCTTCCTTGTTGGTATGGATGTCTAGGTGGACAATCTCAACGGCGCCATCCTCGCGCAACACAACAACTTCGTGCGGGCTGCGGCCCCGCGCAACGCAGCGAATGCGCGCGGCGCCAAAGTCTACGATTGCACGCACGTCGCACGTAGCGCCGCTGCGAATGGCGGCAAAAAGTTGACTGGTGCCAAGGCTGAACACCGCCACATCGCGGCGCCCGGCGCGCGAGCAGACAATGCTGTGCCGGGCGCCATCGCCCTGGTGCGGTGCCTCACTGCTCGCGAGAACTTCGGCCCCTGCGGCAAAAAAAACAAAGACGCGCCTCGACCGCCCGCGGCCGTGCCTTGCACAGCCCGCCACCACACCTGTTGCGCCCGCTGAAGTGCACCAAACGTTGCCGAGGCCCTCGCCGCCGCTGTCGCTCTCGTCGAGCCGCACGTCGGCAAGGGCCGCGCCGCTGTTCGAGTAGAGAAGCAGACGGTTCGGCTGGGCACCCGCAGCAGCGCTGCCAGAAGTAGTGTCGCAGCGCGCAAGGGCTACAACACAGTCACCGTGAAAAGATGCCCAGTTGACTGGTGTGGCCGTCACACGGTGCACTTCGGTCATTGCCAAAGAATTTCAATGGTACAATGCCTGGTGAGAATATCTTGCTTCGCCCTTGGAAAAGAGTACATATAGACACAAACAAACAAACAATGTAAAAGAGCATTGGTAAAATAATTAAGAAAAAAAAAAAACGGGGAACAAAAAAAAAAAAAATGTCTATTAGCATGCATGAATATTTCCTGTTCAAAAATATCAAACAAGAATAATAAATAAAAAACTCAAAAAGCTTTTTTTTTTTTTCTTTGCTCTACTCTAATAAAATAGATATCTAGTTTATATAAGTGTGTAGTTGTATATATATATATACATAAATATATAAGAAATGTAAAGCATATTATCCGATAAAAAAGAACATGCACGTTTTTTTCTTATTTTAGATTTTTTTTTTTCTTTACTGATTGCCCAATGGGTCCGCTTTCCCCCATATTTCGGCCAATTTTAAGAATAGTGACGCGCACAACTGCGCGTCCTGTAAGGCGTCATGCCGCTCTGACCGACCCTCGACGCCAATGCCGAAGAACTCACACGCGCGCGTCAAGTCAGCGGGCCGGCGCGGGTAGAGCGCGCTGAACATTGTCTTTGTGCATGTCAGCGGGGACTCACTGTCCCACACGACCCGCCATCCTGCACTGGCGAGCTGGTGCGCAAGAAACGGCGCGTCAAACTTCCCATTGTGCGCAATGAACGGCGGGATCCGAATCGTCCGGTCCCCGCACGGCGAGTCGCCGCGTATCTCTGCGAAGAATGCGTCAAGCATCGGAATGATCTCCGCGAGCGGCGGGGCTTTGCGCAGGGCCGCCGCAGAGAGCCCGTGTACCCTCTCGGCCCTCCAGTCGCTCGCCCGCGTCGGGCGCACGATGCGCGCGAAGGACCGATCGGTCGCGGCCCACGCGGCGCCGTCCAACCGCACCTCTACCGCCGCAATCGCCACGAGCTCGTCGCGCGTCGCGGAGAAGCCAGTGGTCTCGATATCCACGCAGACCGCCGACAGCGGCCGGCGCAAAGCCTTGCGGCGCAGCAGCCTGGGGGCAGGAACAGTCCCAGGAGCAGTCCCAGGAGCAGTCCCAGGAGCAGTCCCAGGAGCAGTCCCAGGAACAGTCCCAGTAACAGTCCCAGGAACAGTGCCAGGAGCAGTCCCAGGAACAGTGCCAGGAACAGTCCCAGGAACAGTCCCAGGAACAGTGCCAGGAACAGTGCCAGGAACAGTGCCAGGAACAGTGCCAGGAACAGTCCCAGGAACAGTCCCAGGAACAGTGCCAGGAACAGTGCCAGGGGCAAGGGGAGGGACAGTGCCAGGAACAGTCCCAGGAACAGTGCCAGGAACAGTGCCAGGAACAGTCCCAGGAACAGTCCCAGGAACAGTGCCAGGGGCAAGGGGAGGGACAGGGGCCGCACGGGTCCCTGTGCTGCTGTTCACCGCACGTTGCCACAACGGCGGGAGCGAAGCGACAGGTGTGTCCTCCGTGCGCACGCGCTTCATCTTGCGCGCGATGAAATCATCCATCTTTGCATGCCAAGCATGTAACTCAGACGCCAACAGAAAAAAAAAGGCAAAAAAAAAGGGGAAATTATGAAATGAGAGATACATGGGAGAGGAAAAAAATAAGAAAAAAAGTAAGAACTTAGAATAGCATAAAACATATTTGTCTATTCAGACTCAAGTGTAGTAGCGCGGTCACGACTTCCCCACCTGGTCGTGGTGTGGGGTGAACAAAGGATAAGCGCGTTCGTAACAGCTAACAAAAAAAAAAAGAACAAGAAGACAAAAAGTCATGTCGCTCGCCTTGTTGTCCAACCTCGGAGGTTGAAGGAGCATGACCTGTTTATATGACTTTGTCCTTCTTCTGTGCCTTTTTTCTTCGCTCGCTCTCTCCTCCTCCCGCCTCATGACTATTCAGGTATGCATTGATCTGGGCATATTTCCATCGATTATATATATATATATATATATATATATATATATATTGCACTGCAATAATACCTTTCCTCTTTTACACTGTTCTGCTTGTTCAATTTTTAATTTCTCGCAGTTTGCTGTTGTTCGTTTCTTTTGTTTTCTGTTTCTTTTTCATTATATTTTTCCCATTTTGCAATACCATGGGATCGTCTAGCTAAAAAAAAAAAATGTACTATTTAATGCATCTCAATATCACACTTCAGCTCTCTTCATTTCAATTGTATCCCACTCTCTCTCTCTCACGCATACACACACACACTCACGCACAAACTCACTTACTCTCGCACAAGCAGTACTTTGCCATCTCTCCATGTCTCTTTTGATAAAGCATGGACAAGAGCAGCCCGCAAAGCACCAGTGATTCGACAGTATATTGCCAACCATCACAATACACTCTTCCTCCCCTGCAACTTTACTAAAGAGACATTTCTAGGCGCTTCCTCAAGAACTGCACCTCAAACACTCTTGCACACTGTCCACATATGCCTATGATCGCTAACCACTGCAAAGGCTTGCTTGATGAAAGCAATAGGCAAAGCAAATCCAATGCCACAAGGACAACCACGGCGGAGAGAGAGGTGCTTCCTCGCTTCTGACCAAACCAAAGAAGTGTAAGCAGCGAGGCAATCGACGGTATGACGGGTATTGCATACAGAAGAGCCCAGAGAACCAATAAAAAGCCATCGAGACCCCATGTCCCGAGGGTAAACGCTTCATATATGAGACTAACCGTTAGCACAGTTACAGCGAATACAAGGGGTGGAAAGTAGCGGAAGTGCCCGTGGCCAAGGCCTAAGAAGACAACCCCATCATCTACAAGAAGTAACAGAAAAAGCGATGTCGCAACATTCATGGCAGGTTCATTGCCGTTGAGCCACAGGTTCAGTGTTGTCAACGATGTCACAGAAAGTACGGTTGAGTAGTTGACTACAAGCCCCGCTTGCTCGACAATAGTCTCTGTAAGAGGCAGCGCGCCTGGAAGCAGTGACTTTCCACTAAGACGAAACTTGAGCATGATGGCCGTGAAGAGACTACCAATGCACGCAACCGACAAGAGGCGCCTCCGTCCAATTGTGTATATTTCCCACATAATCAAGATATTGCCATCGGCGTAATCGCGCACATCCACACGACCGAGCATAAAAAGTGTGAAAACCATAAAACAGATAGAAAGGCCATAAAAAATCCAACCCTCATTGTTTGCCAAACTTCGATAGTGCGACACGTCAATGGTGAGGAACAAAAAGTACATGAATCCACAAACACCGACATAAATGAAAAAGGTAGGCACTGGTAGCAGATACATCGCAAGACCCAAAGCAAGGCATCCTGTGGCAAATAGCCAATAAACCGTGCGTAATACAATATGCAGTGAAGACATGGGTAAGGTGCAACCCAAAAGAATGGCTATAAGACCAGCTGCTGTGCAATAGCGAGTCATGCTTACATTGACAAAGTCAAACTCAAGCACGGTGTCAATCTCAGCAATACGAGTAGGTTGTGAGATGAGGAAAATAACTCCAATCGCAAAAGCTCCGCGTGCGAAAGCTAACCCACGATGCATAAACACATACGACTTCCCATAACGGCTGAAGAAGGGATACAGTATTAGGCTGAAAAAGATCAAGAAATTTCCTAACAACAGATGAACACTGTTCTCACCAGTTAGACGACTCTGGGTGACGTACTCGTACGTTGCACGCTGAAAGTTTCGAGCTGTAGAGAGTGAGGCGCAAAAAGCTCCGAGCACAAAAAGCACTGAGAGACGCCGTGCTGCACTTAAGGTCATTTGATTTCCTTGTGAAAACTCGAACATCACCGTGACGTAACCCGCGGCCAGAGCAGCCCACCATACACTTGTGATCTCAATAGCGTAGTACCACTGGTAGCTTTGCGCATCGGATTCATTCATGTAGTATGATCCCGTGACCTCTGTGAAAAATGTCGGAATTTTTGCAATGTATGACGCCGAAATGAGGGCCGCGCCGGAGATGTCAATAACTTGATTCTTGTAGAGTCGCGTGGCAAGAAACACACCAAACGCACTCGTAACAAATACCAGCACTGCAGGGTATACGTTTTCTTCCTTTTGAGAATAAAGGATGTGCTCGACCCAGGATACCTGCAGGGAGTGGAGGAAGAGGGCAACCACGAAAGGCGCTTTGGCTTTCGCGAAGGCAAGACTAAAGGCAATACAGCTGAGTGCATAGCACCAAAGGATACTTACCGTCGCAACCGGTGTCGGGACAGTTGTGGTCTCTCCCAAAACGTGTAACTCGATAACGATGAATGAAAAAGTGCGATACATCCACCACAATAGCAAAAGGCTCGAAAAAATAGTAAAGGAAATCATTGGACCAGTATCAAAGCGATTCATTAGAAAAAAATTCAAAGACGTGACGCTCAGCACCAACAGCACATAAAATGGCCCTGGGAGTCCCGCAGCGATAGATATAAAAATGCATGACGCAGAAGCAGTTAATATCAGCAATGCACGATCTTTTAGATTATTCGGTGTTGTAGATTCCTCTCCACGGTTATCTGCATCCAATAGCTTCTTCAGCTGAAAAAAGGCGAAAGCGCCGGTATACATGGCAAAATTAAGAAACATGGCATTAAACGGAGGGTTTACGCCATTAAATAGATATCTGTAACGAGAATGTAAAACTCGAAAAATACCCCATTGCACTGCACCCAATATGCCAATCAGTAATAAAGGGCGTCGGTAATTTCCTACTGCCTCTTGCACACCTAATGGATCGTACTCGAGGCGCTGCCGCAGCGTGAGTTGATCTGGCACAAAAAACCAAAGGCTTCGCTTTGGATCTACACAAAGGTAAACTATTGACACACACAGCATTCCAATTGCATTTAAGCTATTTGTGTACCACGACTCGTTCCAGCTACTCTGGAAGGCTATATAGACCAGTGTCGGTAGCAGCAGCAGTAATCCTGTAAAGATCATAGCCTCCATGCGTCCATTTGCTCGAAGCGGCACGGCTTCCACCTCCTCCACTGAATGCATCTCCATCTCTTCATTTTCCTCTGCATGTCTAGTATGCTTCCGAACCCCATTTGCGGCCTGCCGGCGCACCACAAAGCTGCTCTCCAGGGGACAGTAGAATGCACGGTGCAATATGCAAACGCTGAGCAGAAACCACGCGGGTGCGTGGCGAGAGCCCACGAGAGCAGTCACAGTTGACAGTAGCGACGGGAGCGTAAGAATCGGCGAGACGCCAAGCACAGAGCGCTCCATCACACAGATGAGCTCCGGAAAAAGAACCTGCAGCCATCGAAAGTGAAGGAGCGTGGCCATGGAGGTCAATACGAGAAGACCCAGTAGGCTCAGCATCATTGAAAGGGGCCCAATGCTCGACAGCATTGCGTGCAGATTGGACACAAAAAGCGCTCCGCCAAACAGTGCGGCAGTACTGATCACCGCCGCAACACTGCCGCGGCGGTATCCCGCAAAGTCCGCCGCGTACGTCACAACGCAGCCGCTCAGCAACACTGTCAGCGCAAAGGAAGACATGAGCGGAATGGCGCCAAAGAGCCCAAGCGCGAGCAGCAGTGCCACGCGATTGACGTACTTTGGCGGGCCTGCCACAAACTCTAAAAAGTCATCCGACCGCCCCGCCTCGGCGTTCGCGGACTCACGGGCGCGGCGTGCCTGCTCGTGCACCCAGTGCTCCGCGGTGGCCTCAATCGCTTCGTTCGCGACCGCCTCGCGCTCTGTGTGCGCGGCACTCTGCGGCAGTGGCTCGTGCCTTGCGTGCAGAGGCGGTTGGGGGAAAGCGGGGAACTCCAGTCCCTGCGGCATCGCGCCACCATACGGGTTCTCGCCGTACTGCATCACTCCGGTAATAGAGAGAGAAGGAGAGAGAGAAGGGGGGGGAAAGGGTGTGATGCGCTCGCTGCAATGATGTATGTCAACGATGAACAGATATGCGCTCTTCGTCAAAAACTAAGTTTTACACTTTTGCTGCACGAAAAAGGATAATAAGTCTATATATATATATATATATAGGCAAACTTTGAAGTGTATACGTGTATGTGTGAGAAGACATAAAAAAAAATAATAATAATAATAATAATAGTAAGAGAGAGAAAAGCAAATGAGTTACAAATAGAATAAGTAAACAGTGGAATATGATTCTTAATGTATAAAGAATGGTGGGTAAACTGGTATGAAATCAAAAAAAAAAAAACGTTATTTATCCGTTGATATACTTGCTGGTTTGTTTTCTCGGTCCTCATAAACTTTGTATTAATCGTCTGAAAGAATGTATATCGCTCATTCCCTCATATTCCATTTCCACCTTCATTTGCCGTCACACAAAAACACAGACACAGACTGTCCCAAGACCAAAACACATACACACACACACGCACACACGGTCTCTACCTCTCTCTCCTCTCAAATGATTCCTCTTTTTCTGTTGTTGTTCTTGTTGTTGTTGATGGTGTTTTTTTTTGTTTTGTTTTGTTTTTTATTAGGCTCTAGACCTCCTCTCCATTATCATTTGTATTCTCTTGTGCCTCATTGTGTCCCTTGCGCAATTCCCGAAGACGCTGTAGTTTCTGAATAGCATTGATGTCCTCGATTGCAAAGGAAACCATAAGTCGACGGTTGTCACCGAAGAGTGTTGGATTATTGTTTACCGCGCGCAAAACATGCAGTGCAATGGGGTGATTTACAAACTCCACAAACGCATACCCTTTAGACGTGCCGGTGGAGTCCTTCACAATTTTTACATTGCGAATCGGACCATACTTGCCCCATCGGTCTTTATCCATAAATTGTTTTTGCCCTTTGAGGAAAGGCCGCACCTGGTTCGCCAACAGTGTACGGAGTTCCTTGTCCTCCATGGTTCGCGGCAGATTGCGCACACTCAGTCGTGTTGTGCTGACAAACTTATTGCTATTCACCAGTTGCGCCTTGCGGGCTTCGTAGTCGGACTGAATCATTTGCAAATACCGCGGATGCAGTCCGCGGGCGGCGGGGCTATCGGGGAGAATGAGTCCTTCCTGCAGCAAGTACAGGTGCCGCGGGTCATCGGCCGCGACTTTTGTGCGTTTCTTTTTCTTCTGCTCCGCCGCGGCCGCCTCGTGCGAGTCCGTGCGGGACAGCACGCGATGCACAGTAAAGCGCGTTTCGCGAATTGTCAGAAACGGATCCCGCGCGGTAAAGGCATCGGAGCGCATTTTAAATCGCATGCGCTTTGCCTGGCAGTGCGAGAGTTCCTTCACCTTCTCGCGCCAATCCGCGCGGTCGGCGGCGGAGAGCTCGCGTGCGTTCTGCTGCGCGTCCTCGAAGATTCGGTTCGCGAGTGCCTCTGTCCCGCAGTGCAGAAAGCCAGTCCCCGCGAGAGACTTTGTCGCGCGATTGCGCACGAGCAGAACGCGCCGCACGCTGCCGTAGCGCGCGGCGAAAAATCCGGCGATTTCCTCTTCGCTTGTGTCGAGCGGGAGGCTGCGCAGGAAGAGCTGCGTGGCGAGCGGGTCGCGGGCATTCATGCGCTCCTGCCGCTCCTCGTCCACGTCGCTCTGCACCTCGCCGTCCCCCTCCTCGCCCGCGGCCGCCCCCGCCTCGTCGCCGCCGGGAGAGCCCTCCGCCGGCGCGCGGGACCGCTTGCGGCCAAAGGGCGCGCGCTGCCTCGCCGCCCCGCCCGCGTCGTACGCGTGGACGATGGCCGCCTTCCAGTTTGGTTTTTTCTTTTCGATCTTGCGGAGCATCTTTTTGCGGATGCGCTGCTGCGCCTTCTTCTTGCGAAGCGCGGAGGGCGTCGCCTTGCGCTTGACAGTGCCCTTCGCCATCACTGGAAGAACCTATCGCACATCAAAAACAATATGGGTGTATGTATATATATATATATATATATATATATAAGAGAGAGAAATAGAGAGAGAGAGAAAGAAAGAAAGAAAGAAAAAATCCATTATCTAAATAGAGAAAAAGCAAAACTAGTATATGCATTCCCTTCGGATATAAAAATGTTTCATGAGCGCTAAGCATTTGCATGCGATAAAAGATCAGTGTCAAAGCGCATGAAGAGAGAGTATCAAAGAGGGTTTTTGGACTGTGTGCTTCAATTTCCTCTTGTGCTTTTCTGACGCGGTGCAATGATGAATGAACTGCTGCAGCAATGGAGAGAGTAAGACAGCATAAGAACAATAATAATAGTAATAACAATAATAATAATAATATCTGGAGAAGAAAAGTGCTAAGGAAAGAAGGATTAAAGCAATAATGTATAGGCCCCCTAATACCGCCTCTGTCATATGATCATGGCGAAACGACAAACAGTCCAAGAGAAGAAAGTGATGCAATAAATCACTGGCGCACATGTCATTCATAATCGTCCCCCATACCACACAATGGCATACCTAATCGCTTTGTTTTGTTTTGTTTTTTGTTTGTTTGTTTGTTTGTTTGTTTTTTTTACTTTTTCCCCTCTCACTCTCACTCCCTTTCTGTTTCTTTCATATGTTTTTATTTACTCTTCTTTTCGCCACAAACACATACACTCGCACACAAAGTCCCAGAGCGTCACTCCAAAATACCAGAAAGCAAAAGTAACACATCACATCTCCGCAAGACGAGACAACTTCTGAATGCGGTTTAGCAGTAAGTCTCCATTCTTAACGATGCGATGGTAATCAAAGTTTGTGGTGTCCCCTCTGTATGTTTTAATGCTGTCCGACGTACGATCCATCTTACATCCAATGCGCTCGTTGGAAATGAGCGTCCCAAGCATTCCGTCCAATACCGCTGGTGGAATGCCAAACGCGGAGCTCATAGATTTCAATGTGACGCTGCTATACGAATCAAGAAACTGCGTAAAGACAAGCACGCGCACCTCACGGAAGAAATAATTCACGTGTTGCGTGAGGTACACGATGTTGCGCAAGTGGTGGCAGACAATGTCAAGTGCTGGAAAAACTTCCCTGTATCGGCAATTATATATAGAAGTGACAAGTTCAAACACATCTGGAATGTTTGCTGTACGTACCTCGGGGGATTCCACAATTTTTTTTTTCAGATCTTGGCGGCTGAGCACTGTCAGACTTGCGATCACTGTGATGAGGACAAACTCGTTGAAGTCAAGGAGTTCGCTCGCAGCAAATGTCGCAATGGAATCGAGCAGCAACTCGGAACCCTTTTTGAAATTGCGGATGAATACTTGGTAGATGCCCTCGTACACTCTCAGGCGATTGCGACGCTCCCAGTCACTCTCCTTCATCAATCGATGTGCATCACGTATGGCGTTTGCGGCAATCTCGTTATCCGAGAACGCAATACCGAGACGAATGCGCTGAAAGCACAAGTCCAGTTTTGGCCCCGCCGCGAGTGTCTTGCCGGAGCACTCCATGTTGAACTTGAGGCACTCCTGCAGGTCTCCGATGCGGGCAAAGTGATCACACTTTGCAAGCAATCCATCCCGAACTTCTACATCGCCGAGATTCTCCTGTGCGTCCTTGATGCGTGCGTCGAGTTCCTTGAGGCGCTGTGCATTCTTCTCGTCCATTTCCTGTACTCGCGCCTCATCCAGCGGCCAATTGAACAAATCAAAGAGAAAGCGCAGGTACGGTCCCATGTTATGCTCGTACGCCTCCTTCAGCATTGCCGCCTTTGCCTCCTCGCGCCTCGCCGCGTCAGCGTACTGCGATGTGTATGTGTGGCGCAAGTGCAGCAGTGATACCAGAGGATCCATTGGGACTGCTTCGTCGTAAACAGTCTCTTCCTCGTTTTCGGGCGATGCTGGAGATGCGGCGGTCACGGATCGCAGTAACATCTCGCTTTGCTGTTTATGATACAATACCTACAAAATAACACAACTCCAAGTAGCACAACAACAAGAGGTAATCCACACAAAAAGAGAAAGAGGAAGAGTGCAAAAAAGAAAAAGGGAAAAGCAAAGAAGAAAAGAGAATTAAGGAATGGAGTTAAGCGAAAGTAAAAAAAAAAAAAGAGTATAATTGAATAGCTAAGTGTACAAAAAAAAAAAGGAGATAAACAAATACAGTAAAGCATTACAACAAAGCGTTCTATTCTTTTTTAACCTTTTGTTCATACGCAGTGAATGGGTGTTTTTTTTTTCTTTTTTACGTATTCCCCCCTTTACTTCTTTTCCTTTTTTGTTGTTGTCTCTTTTTCTTCTCCTCGCTCGCACAACACGTTAACTCTTCTTTTCACCCGAAATGAAAAGTTTCTGAAAATATATATATATATATATATATAAATCTGGAGAGAATCTAACATTAAGGTCGATAAATGTTCATCTTGTACAGTAAACAATCAAAATAATGAACATAAAAAATAAACTGTCGATGCTGCTGTTGTTGTTGTTGTTTTCTTTTTTTTTTTTGTAAGAATAACTAAAAAAAAGAAGAATGATGCGAGACTAGAACATACATGTAGCAACCCCTCAGTAATACAGACAGTTCCTTAATATAGAGTCTGTCTGCGCATCCAGGTCAGCCCACGAATCGGCCAGTTGGCGCACGTTTTCCTCCTCCTCCTGCGTGTCGTACTCGGCAAACTCCTCAAATAACTCCTCCTCGTCGTCGCAATCATAATCGCCACCATTGCCATCACTCTCAATCTCGCCGTCCCACGTATCGTGCGCGTCAAATCGGCTGTAGTCGCCTTGGGACGGCAACTGGCTGGGGGCGTACTTGTGCGGCGAGCGCCCGGTCCCCGCGTACTGCTCCACACTGCGCCGCGACGGTCGGGGCGCGCTGGAAAGCGTCACGGACGTAAGCGACCCGCCGGCGGAGCGCATAAATCCCTCGTCGCGCAGCGCGGCCTGCAGGCGCAGGAGCTCCACCTCGCTGCGCATCCGGGCCGCGGCGCTCGCGGCGAGTGCGTCTCTGTCCGCGCCGCCCACCGCCTGCGTGCGGGTCGCGCACTGTGGCCGAAAGCTGCACGGCGCCATCTGCCGCTCCTCCGCCTCCAGCCGCCCGCGCTCGAGGCGCCGCGCCCGCCCCGCGGCCCACTCCTCCGCGCGCGCGAGCGTTCGGCGAAAGGCCTCGTCGCGGCCGGACCCGTTCGGCGAGAGGCCCCGGCGCGGCGGCGGCGTCGCGCGCGGCGGAGGGGGGCGGCGGAGGGGGCGCTCGTGCACAGGAACGCGTGCGGCGCGCTCCACGAGGCGCTCCGTGCGGGCGCTGAGCGACGGGCGGAACGGCGCGGCCGCGCAGTCCTCCGCGTGCAGGCGGGCAACGCGACGGGCCCGGGCGCTGCGGTCGTGCAGGCGCGCGAGGAGTTCGTCCGCCGAGCGGCCCCCGCGCGGCTCCGACGCCCCGCGGCGAAGGCGCGCGAGGAGATAGTCCCGGTGCGCGCGACGCAACTGCTCGCCCACCGCGCGGCGCTCGTCCCGCGAGAGCTCTTCAAACGGAACGCGTGTGTTGCCGCGCAAGACCGTTGGCAGTGCGTTGGGCTCGAAAAGCGGTTGGCCAGTGTCGGGCTCGAACAGACGCTGCGCCTCCACCGAGGCGTAGTACGCGCGGAGCCGCTCGAGATTCGACTGCCGCCGCTGCTTGTCCGCCTCCACGCGCTGCAGATACGTCACCCCACCGCGGCCACTGCAGCAACTGCTGTTCATGTGGCTCTGATTCTGCTCTGTGCGGTGGCTGCCGCAGCTCGTGCTGCGTGCATCCGGGGCAGAGGCAAGCAGCTGCGCCACGGAACTCGCATCCACTCCGCGTACCACAGGGCGATAAGACGGGGTTTCGAGTGCGGACTCCTGTGTTGTGGGGGACAGGGAGTATGCCGCACCGCACGGGGTTTTGGGCTCCCACAGCTTTCCCCGCACCTTTCCCTTTGCGCGCGCCTTCTCAGCGAGCTCCCGAGTGCGCTCGCCCATCTTCCACGGGGTCATCCACTCGTCTTCGCCTCGGTTCATACGATCCAACGCGGCCTTTTTCACAAGCCGCGCGGCCGCATCCTTCTTCCACTCGACACACTTCTGCATAAACGTCTGGAGGCCTTTCGGTGCGACCTCCTGCGCGGCGGGAGATATCAGGGGCTTGAACGTGCACTCCCGTGTTTCCGCTTCGGCCTGCGAGCGGCGCTGCTCCTCGCGCCATGCCACACTTTCTTCCTTGTGGCGAAGGCCAGCCTCGTACAACGCATTACCGCGCGGCACAGGGGGCGCCGGTGAGCCAAGCGTTTCGAGCACGTATTGAAGATGCGGCGCGGAGGCTTCAGCAACAGCAACGTAGTACATCAGCGCGAGAGCCGGTGGTAGGTCGAGAACCTCCGTGGGGCTGTCATGGAAGACAGTGACATCTTCCGATATTGTCACGCGCCGCGTGGTCGAGTGAGGTGAGGCGAAATGTGGGTCGGGTGACGCGGCAGCGGTCGTGAGAAGCTCAAGCAACTCTGCTGTGGAGTGTTCGCTATCAAAAATGAGGCGATGAGCATCGCGCAGAAGTGTTTCATCGTCTACACGAATCACCGATGCAGTATCTTCATCACCCTGCATGACTTTCTTTAAAAAAAAAAACAAAAAAACAGTAGTACGTCAATTGAAAAAGTAAATAGAACACAACAAAAAAAAAAAGGTAAAAATTACATCATGAAACAAAAAAGAATGTGAATCTATGCAGGTACATGTGGAGCTGTTAAGCCACACATCATTACATTATTTTTAGAATAATAATAATAATACTAATGTTTTAATATTCTCTACAAAAGCAAATAAATCGGTTTCTTACTGAGTTGAACCACCGCTCTTCTCGAGATCTCGGAGGAACAGAGACTTTTTCTTCGGCAACTGCTCCACAACTTTAGTCGCGCCAGCCGCAGAAGCTGTCGGCGCCGTGTGCTCCACAACATCCCGCAAAACATCACCGCTGGGCCGAGTGCTGGGGCGAGTGCTGGCGGGCGGCTCCACAAACGGCTCAAAGTACTCCACATCCTCCTTAAACGTAACGTGCTTTTTCGCCGGCTGGTGCGCTGTTGACGCTGACGCCGATGCAGACGCGGCGCCAATATCTCCAGGGGTGCGAAAGAGAGGAGTAAGACCTCCCGGTGCTGAGGGTGTGGTTCTTATGCAAGGAGCCGGTTCCGCTTTTGTGCTTTCAGCTCGCCGCCGCAGTTCTTCCTGTACGCGGCGCTCTTTCTTTGCAATGAGGCGTTCTGTCATGATGCGCTCGACGAGATCGTCATCCTCAATCCTATCCCCAAGCTCGCGTTCAATATCCAGGAGCTCTTCCTCCGTGAGCTGGTCCTGCTCGTCGATCACCGCGAGGTCGGCGTCCTCCACCGGAATGTCCCATACGTTGCCTGTGGCTCCAGGGGCTCCTGAGGATGTCCCGTCGGATGGCCCTGCGGTTCCCACCGGCCCCGCTCTCCCAGCAGCAGCGGCTGCTGCGGAAATCTCCGCCACAGCGTTCTCTGCGTTCGGGACTTCTTCAAGAAACAAATCCTTCCGTGCCGCTATGGAGGCACTCTCCGCAAGAAGCGAAGACACCTCGCGGTTCAGAAAGTCCAGCCGGCGACGAACAATGTCGCCCGCTTGTTTTGCGCTGCGCTCGGCAAACCAGCCGTCGCCCAGAAGGGCGAGGATGTTGTTTGTATAGTCGATGGTCGCCTCAAAGTATCCGAGGCCGCCGGCCACAGGCGCCATCACAGGCACACGGCACCGATCGGTGAGGCGTGCGAGAATGGTGCCCAGTTCGTTGTACTCGCGCAACTTTTGTCGTGCCTCAGCGAGTTGAGTTTCGTTGCGGCGCGTTAGATAGTGCAGCAACTCCGCACCGGTCAGCGCCTCGCCATCGGCCGTGTCTAACTCCGTCTCTCCCCGTGGAGTACTCATTACACACGCGCAGAGAGCTTGTCGCAGCCATGTTGAGAAAACAGGAAAAAAAAAAATAGCAGTAAGAAATGACAATAAATTTTTGAAGGAAAAATAAAATAAAAAATTATCTATTATAAATATATACATACATATAAAGAAACAATAATACTAATATCCTTCTGTATTGTCCTTTTTCGTCGCATTAATAACCATAGAAATGATAATAATAATAATAATAATAATAATCAGCCAGCAGTGAAAATGTGATTCACCTGTATGTACATGTCCTGAAAGTGTCCTTCCATTTCCACACAGATTCTCTATCATGCATAAAGACGTTCTATGCTCCTGCAGTCGATGCAGCCACAAGCGTCTCCATCCGCAGCTTCTCTGCAACTCGGTTGTAGTCGTCCTGAAGATCATCGTCGTACGGTGTGATACGCATTGCCCGCTCCAGCAGCTCAAGCGCCTTGCGATACTCTTTCATCCCGCAGTGCGCCGCAGCGCCCCGAATACATGCCTTAAGCAGAGCATACACGTGCCCGCTGCGCTCCCCGACCTTTCGTGCTGCAGCGTTCCGTTTCCGTACCATTTCGTCCGCCTCTTCCCCTTCCACATCTTCGTCGTCATCACTGTCTACGAGATTAGTCGAGAGCGCTCCCGGGCAGCTGAGCGCCTCTGCAACGTCTTGGCAGAATCCCATCACACGTGTCGCCTCGCCGAGCGCATCCGCGTACTGTCCCATCTGCAGCAGCGTGGCGCTGAGATTGTTGCGTGCCCTCACTTCGTATGGGTCGGCCTCAAGAACCTCACGGTACACCGCGGCCGCCTGCGCGTAGTCCCCGCCGTAATAATGTGACAGTGCAGACTGCATCTTTGCCGCAACTGGATCGCGCGTCTCGGAAAGTCCATGCTCCGCCATGTACGCCTCCACAAGTTGGAAGTCGCGCCGTACATCAGCATCACCGTCGTCTGCGTCGCTGTATGCGGAGGCAACGCGAAGGTCCTCAACACCGCGGTCGTAGCAGCCGCCCCAGCAGTACGCCGCCCCACGTCGCGCGTGCAGTTTCATCATCAGATACCGGTACCGCTCCTGCGTCAGCTCGCTCGCGGGTGTGTTCGACAGCATAGTGAGCGCAAGCGTGCAATCCTCAATGGCTCGTTTGTACTCAAAGAGCCTAATAAAGCAGGCGGCGCGATTCGACACACATGCAAGGAACGCACCGTCGCGTTTGATGGACTCTGTGTAGGCGTCCGCGGCGGCCTGCCACTCGCACGTGTGGTAGTGCTTATCTGCACGGTCCTTCCAGAACATTGGGCTGTCCTCTACGCGCGTGGGCTTGTAGCGGCTGCGGCGGTAGTACTCCTCGTCACCGCGCGAGCGCGTCGGCAGCGCAGCGAGTTTTGGCGTAAAGTCCACCTTCACAACAACCGTTTCCGAGTGCCGCACCTGCGGTGCCGCCGCGTCATCCTTTTCCTTGACACTGCCCGGCGCCACAATGTCCGCCGGACTGGCTGGAGCCGCGGCGGCACGCTGGCCATCCTCCCACGCGTAGAGGTCTGCCTCCGCGTCCTCGCGCTCGGCCTTCACGCGGCCCTCAATGAGTCGCCGCTGGGCCTTCTCCACCTCCCACTGCTCGGTCGCCATGCGGCGCTTCTCCTCGTCCTTCATCTCCACGCGCTCACGCAGGCGCGTCGCGTACGCGTCGCCGGCGCGCCGCTCGGACTCCGCGCGACGGGCCTGCAGCGTCGCCGCGTCGTATGCGCTCGGGTCGACGCAGAGAGAGGGCCACGCGGTGGGCTCCAACTTACGGAGGCGAACCCGCAGACACGTGCGATCCGCGGGGTCGAAGAAGTGCGTGGACTTTGCGGCATTAATGGGATGCAGAAGGTCGAGATGGAGAAGGTAAGTGGGCGGCGCGTTGATCTTCACCCAAAGATCTGAGAGAAAGATATCGACTCCTTCCTCCTTGAAGCCTTTGATGGTTACAGCAAGCAGCAGCTCTTCATCGGTCTGCTCCCACTCGTAAATCGGTTTCACAGGCATCGGAGGCTCACGATGCGCAATAAAATTTCTCTAAATGGTTCTTCTAGACACAGAGGAAGAAGCTAAAAAAAAAAAAAAAATACTCCCAGGTAAAAATATATAATGTCCAAGAACTAAATAATAATAACAATAATAATAATAGTAGGGTATTTCTTTCAAACTCGACAAAACTCAATTAGCACTTTTCCTCCTCATTTCCTTGACGGAACTCATACACTGCAGCTATAGCCATCCCGAGTAAGGATAGCGAATTCCAAAAAAAAACTCTACTTCAAGTGTTTGCGTTTGTTCATTATGTTTCTCTTTATATCTGTGCGCGCACGCCTGAGTGTGTGTAACTGTGTATGTTCGACATACCCCGCATAAATGCAATGCGGTAACTGCAAAAACGAAATCATAGAGGGGGGGAGGGAGAAGGGGAGAGCAGTAACAGCAATACTAACCAGCTCAATAAAACTCTTACATATCTTCTTCAATCAAAAAGACAAATTTCCTTCTTCCAACTATTTATTGTTGTGTGGTTGTTAGTAGTTTATCTTTTCATACATTTTTTTTATTTTTTTTTTTTTTCACCTTCTCGCATCATTTTGTTAGGGTTTCTATTTTTTTCTTTTTAACTTTACTTCTGAACCTGACGAACAGTTGTTACTGCCCCAGTTGCCCATTCAAAAACTTTTGGTACAGCCGCGCTCAAAAACGCAGATGCGCCGTCTTGAATGCCTTCCATTATAAAGTGCGGCATGCTAAAAGCCGAACTCAGACATCTTGATGCAGAAACCTGCTTCATCGCGTACCATTCCTCTGGAAGAATAACGTAGAACGGAGGGAGTTTGTCCTCTAGAGTCTTATCCGAGTTGGGACAAGACCTCAGGACGGTATGTGAGAGATTTTCTGGGGCACGCGTGTCGCGCTCGCAGTTACTTGGTGGAGCCATGGTCCTTCCTTCAGCGGCGCGCTGGTGTTCGCAGCACTGCTCGTAACACTCCACGCATAGACGGCTCCATTGAGGAGAGGATAGCGCGTGTGTGTCACGCTTCGGTAGCCTACCTACATATGATGAGCATCCATGGCAAAATATCAAACCACAGCGCCGGCAATGGTGGTGTCTCACGAGAATTGTGAAGGGGCGGCCGCACTTGTGGCAACCAGATGCAGCTTCGTCGCGTTGCCATGGCTGTTTACGGTATGGGTCATCGATATAAAGACTCATTGCGATACGGTCCGTCTCTCGCAGCTTTTCCAGTAACGCAACTGCCTCGCATATCGCGTTGAGCTGACTCTTCATGAGCTCGCGGATCTTCTGGTCCTCGTCACGACGCAGCTCATTTGCAGTGGAGAGAACGGCTCTTACAATACCATCTTCCAAGTCGTCCACAACACGGTTCGCGAGAAGCATGGCACGCACGCGGTCGCGGATAAACTGCTCGGGGTGCATCGTTGGGTCGTCTTGCCGGGCGCCTGTGGAGCTTTCCCCAACAACAGGCGCTTGCCCTGGTTTCCCAGAGCAGTCATTGGCACTCTCAGCAGGTGGCTCCTCTTCAAATTGATCGGACGGCCACACTCGTGGATCGTACACAATTTGTAATGCCCCTGAACCAAAGTATCGACTCCCACCGTCCGGCACATCGGGGCGCATCCGTGTGTCCTCGTCAGCGCCGGGGAGTTGTCCCAAATCATTTTGCGGAGAGGACCGCAGTGGCATGGAGTCGACCAAGTCAAAGCCCACATCGTGTTCAGCATCAATTTCGGCTTTGAATATGTTCCAATCCTGCGGTGAGAGCTGCTCCACCGCCAAGTCCACATTCGCCTCCGTGGGCATAGGAATGCGGCGGCGCCCCGGGCCGTACAGTTCGCTCTTCACTTTAGGCTTTGGAGAGGTCTCCTGCAACTCCGCTTCTTCGGCATCTCTCTGCGGGCGCTGCTCACGCACATACTGCAAAACACGCTCAACATTTTCCTCTGGTATGTTCAATTCCTCAGAGAGGAGATTCTGCTGCTGTATCGCAAACCAAGCAAGCGAGTCCTTCTCCTCGCCGTTCCCCATGAGACGCAAAAAGTCAGTGGCGCGCTGACGGAGATCCTCCACACTCTCAATTTTTGAGGTTGCGGTAAGCACTAGAAGGTCTTCCGCGAGAAACCTCTTTACAAGATCTTGAGCTGAAGACATTGAGCAATCTTTCCACGATTTGTGTATTTATAAGTTAAAAAAAGGTTCCCTCTCAATGGGAACTATTGTCGCAGCAAGTTTCCTGTCTTTCTTTTTAAAAACTTGTACTACTTTTTTATTCCTTGTTTTTGTCTCTTGTTTTCCTTGCCCTTCTTGGGGTTTTGTTGTCTTGCCTTATTTATCCAGTTTTACTTTTGAGCCTCCAAAAAGAAAAGTAAAATCACTGCTAGGTTTAAAAATATTTTTGAAGTTGCAATTCGAAAGGGAAAAGATTAATTTGTACAAATATCATTTACAAAATAAAAAAGATGACATATAATGACAATAATAATATAAAATAAAAAAAGAGTACGAGCTAAAGGGGTACACAGCAAGATGTGCGTCATACATATATATATATATATATATATATATATATATATATATATATACGTATAAATACAAAAATGGAGAAGAAGCAATTGCAGCTTATCATACTGTTACGCGCATTTGAATCCACGCTACCCCCCCCAAAAAAAAAACTGGTGACCCGCCGTTTCCACCTTTTAACTCCCCGTTGAGTTGTGCAAGATAGTAATCGTCGCCGCTTCTCGTCTTAAATAGTGAGGAAACTGTTTGTCGTTTTTTTTTTTTTTGTAACGACTTATAAAACGCTTTTCACAACATGATTAAGTTGTAAATTTCGTTCGTTACCAAAAGCATGACGCAATCAAAAACCAACCTTTTTTTTTTGTTTTTTTCCCTATTTCAAAAAATTCATGGCAAAATCGTCAGGACGCGTATGCAAACATAAAGAGTGGGAAACACGATCAGCAGACCATCAATACGATCGAGCACACCACCATGACCTCGCACCATCACTCCAGAGTCCTTCACTCTTGCCGTACGCTTTAATAACGACTGAAGGAGATCGCCAATGACACCCGCTACACCCAAAATGAGACCAATTAGAAAATACACGGGAAAAGTGCACAAGTGCTCTGCGAAGTAATGCCCACCCTTGCAGTTATAATGCAAAATAAATGCAACAACGAAAGCATTCGCAAAAATACCGGCGATGGCTCCCTCAATCGATTTATGAGGACTCACACTTGAGCAGAGTGGATGAGTCTTTCCCTTTAAGCTCCGCCCAACCAGAAATGCTACAATGTCAACAGAAAAGTTTCCTAGAAGTGATGATAGAACAAATGGCAGTCCCACACCCGTCATATCATACACAAGAAGTGGATATACCACTCCGGTAAGCCACACAAACCCAAAATACTCCAAACAGAAATTAAGCAAAAGTTCTGTCGGTTGCTTTTCTGCTATCATATGAAGCTCAGCAAGAAGAAAATTTTGAGTCAAGTCAAACTTTTCCTTTTCAGCTTTACTTAAAGAAACCTTACCGGGTGGCGAGTAAGATTTTGCCGTTTTTATAACACTGTTTGCAAGCCGAGTTTGGGTTTCCAATCCATTTTGACCTCCTATCGTGAGGATGGTCCAGCAAAGAAAATAAAAAGTCATATAAAGCAAGAAAGCTTCTTCTCCAGCGCATGCCGCGCATGCAACGAGAGAAGATAAAATAGATTTTATAATAATGACTCCATTATGAGGGGGCACAGGTGTGGCGTATTCGCTTAAAGTTTTTTTGGAGCCTTCATCTACAACGGTCGGTAACAAAGCCACCTTCATATGACGTTTGACCGCGGACCACTCAAGTAATCCAGGAAAAAGGAAACACCATACAAGTATTGCAGTCGTATACTTCCCTCCAAGTACCATTGCAACAGCAGTCGGTCCTACTGTAGATATAGTGAGAAGTCGGACAAAAACATTTTTGTCCATTAACATTTTTCTAATATTCAAAAAAAGAACCGTCACCGTATGTCGATCTTTTGGCGATTGTACCTCGACGTCGCCGCCGGGTTTTTCATCCATCTTATGTTGAATATATTTCAGATTCTACTAAGTTCAATATATATATATATGTCTAACAAGACGGACAAAAATGACCACTTTTCGGATATATTTTTGAAACTTCGTAAAGTTTCGATCGTAAAGGAGAGAGCATGAAGAGAGTGGGAAATTGAGTAAACACGAAGAAAAATCAGAAGAGCTCCATAAGTAATTATTTAATTAGATACAAAAGCAATCGAATTGCAACTGACTCAATGCAAAAGTTATCCGGATAGCCACCACAGACACAAAGACACTCAGACTCACACAATCACAAACACAAAAAGCCCACCTCTGCCACTCCATGTCCATCATTTCGTCATCGGACTTTATGAATAATGCACTTATTGCTGCACTCTATCAGCCTCTTGAAAGGCGTCACCGCCTGTCTTTTCACGGCAGAAACGACAACTTTTCACAGCGTTCCCTGTGTCTTGCATGGACCGCGCCGTCGGGGCCATACATGTGGAGCACAGCCACGCCAAGTGACTCACATTTCCTGCGGTCTCCGCGTCCGCCGGGAGGTTTGCCGGGGCCACCACGTACTGCTCCACGAGCCGCTCGCGCAGTCGCCGCGGCAGTTGCTCCTCCCCGCCCGCCTCTGCCCTTCCCCCCGCTGTCTCCGCCGCCGCCTCTCCCTCGCCGCTGCCGCCGCGGCAGTCCAGCACAGCCGCCACGTGCGGGAGCGCAAAGGCAGCCGCGCACACACCCCCTGTCGCGTGGGCAATGGCGCGAAGTCTGCCTGTGGTGGCGCCGCCAAAGACATGCACAGTGGCGCGCAGTCGCGCAGCCGCAACCGCCGCGGCGGAGAGCGCACAGTCCGCCGCAAAGGCCGGCGGTGCCGCATCGCGCACGTCGCTGAAGACCAACACGGCACCGCCCCGGGCGCCGCGCGCTCGGAGAAAGCAGCAGGCGGTGAGGAGCGCCCCGGCGAGACACGACCACGCGCCGTCCGCAGTGCCTGGCGGGCAGGCGGAGGGCATAGCCGCAGTGCCTGGCGGGCAGGCGGAGGGCATAGCCGCAGTGCCTGGCGGGCAGGCGGAGGGCATAGCCGCAGTGCCTGGCGGGCAGGCGGAGGGCATAGCCGCAGTGCGCAGAATGGCGCGGCGAAGTCCGGCGGCGGAGCGCGCGAGAAACGCGTCGCCGAAAGAACCGCTCGGCGGAAAGGCGTCGGCGTCGTCGCCGTCATGCAGTGCCTCGCCCGCGCAGGAAGAGTACGCGTACTGCACGCCTTCCTCGGGGTTCGCGCGAAGCACAGCAATGGTCGGCGCAAAGTCCGGGGAGGAGGCGCAAACAGAGTGAAAGACAGCGGAGGCCCCGCGCGCAGCCTGTGTGAGCAGCGAGGCATCGTACGATGCACTGCTGGAGTGCAGTATACACACGCACGAGAACATCACACAAGAAGCTCGAGTACACAAATTCTCACGCACACTCTAAGCGTGTACTCGCTTTGTTTTTGTTTTTGTGTGTATGTTCTTTTTCACTTCTTTCTTTGTGAAAAAAACCCAATACGTTGTGACTCGAAAAATATATAAAGATAAATGAAAAGAAAACATTTATGAAGTGCAAGTTTAAATCAAAAGGCATAGTTTTTTTTGTTTTTGTTGTTGTTGTTGTTGTTCTTTTTGTTTTTATTTCCTTCTTTTTTTTTTCCGCTTGTACGTGTGCGTTTGTGTGTATCATACAAATTGATTTGTAGAATAAGACCCGCATCACCTTTAGCGCACTGCACTGGAGGCGCCAAATAATTACTCTTTCCACCAGCTACCTGATAGCTGCAGGAACAGAGCAAACGCGTATAAACGCAATTGACAACACAAAAAAAAAATTCGAATTGTCGAGATATTCAAAAAGAAAGATAATCACACATAGTAGGCAAGTGGGGAATCACCTTTTACTTTGCATTACTTCAGGTTCTCGACATGCTTGCGAAGTGCTGCCTTGCCGTGCAAAAGCATTTTCTCCCGCAATTCGTTAAGCGGACAAATGTTGTCATACTCAATTATTGCCTCATCCATCTTTTCCAAGTCTTCCTCTTCAATTGCCTCAATGACAGCCTTTATCAGCATGTGCTCCCGCGTAAGCTCATTGAACTGCGTATCCAACGATTGATATTCGACGAAACGCTCTCGCAGACTATCTACATCTTCAAAAATTGAATCACACGTAAACGTAGCGAGCTGTGCTAGCAGTGCCGTAAAGAACAACTTTCGCGCCCCACCACGCGAGACACGGTCGTCGAGCGCCTCGCGCGCCAACTGGTCGTACGCCACATGCGCGCCCTGGTAGTCCCCGGAGGAGGCCTTCACGTCTGCCATCTTCAGCACCACGTCGCTGGCCGTAACTTTGGAGCCCTGCATCCTGTAATACTGCGACGCGCGCTCGAGCCAACTCATCGCCTCCTTTCCCTCAGTGACCTCGCCGAGGCTGATGCACGTCTTTGCCGCATACTGAGGTTTCTGTGCCTTGTCGTAGAAATCGAGAACTTGCCGAAACATCTCGGCGGCTGTGGGGCTATCGCCCGCCTTGACGCTGCACTTGGCGCCTTCCTCAAGATCCACAACAATGTCTATTTCGTTCTTTGCCTTGCGCGACATGTCAGCTGCACGGGTATAGGCAGTAACAGCTTTTGAGTAATTGCCGCATGCCTTATACTGTGTGCCCGCCTGGATGAACTTATCGCGTGCCCGATCCACTTTGTCGCCGCGAAAAGAAAAAAAGGAAAACTTTTTGAGAGAAGCCTCGGCGTCCTCCATCAACTGGTCTCCTTTTGCCTCCATTATAATAGAACAAGATTGTATTGTTGCTCTTGTTTCGTTTTGTTTGTCGTGTGTGTGTGTGGATTTGCTCGGATTTATTGTTATCTTCTCTACACCCCCCTAGTGCGCTTTTTTTGTATTTAGTTATGAAAATGTTAGAGTATTGCCTAGACAATCAAAAAGTTGAATTCTAAGCCCTGCAACTTCCTGTATACATTGTATTCGGCAAAATACCAATAGATTCAATAAATAATAATAATAATAAAAAGAAGGATCCAAGAGGCAAGTTTTTTTTCTTTTTTTTTTTTTTTGCCAGGGAAGCAATTAAACTAAAATTACCAACAACAGTTGAGTGAAGATCAGGGAATCATAAGCCTACACAAATATATATATATAAAAAAAAAGCATAGTTTTTCGTAGTAGTTTTTTTTTTTTGTTTACTTATAAACATAAATAATGATCTTGAACATTCAACTAGGAAATACATAGGTAGTCGTAAGGTGGACAAGCCACACTGAATGACTAAGTTTCTGCAAGCAAAATGGGTGAATCCTACACGAATGCACACACCCGAGACAAAAAAAAAAAATAAGGAACAGGACGCACAGACATGAACGCACGTACAGACAAGAACTCGCAAAAACCAGGAAAAAAAAAGAAAAAAAACTATATCACCTGATCATCCCGGTCGTACTGAGCTTAGAGAAAAAACAACGTCTGTGAACTTTTCCTATTCAAACCTTTTCATAATCTTTACATAATTTTCCCCGCTCTACTTTCCTTCCTCTCTTTTCAGCTGGTTTCTCTTATTCTTTGAAGTCTTCACCACCTGTGCACAATGTTGTTAGTTTGTTTATCCAGTTTTCATTTTCTTTTTTCCTCTCTCTTAATCCTCCCCTGTTTCCTTTTCTTTCTGCTCGCTTACTTCCTCCGTGGCATGGCAGGGGTGTTGAGCTGTTCCTTGAGATCTCTCTTGCGCCTCATTGCCCGCTCCTCACGTTCCCGCTTGGCGTAAAGCCGCTTCTCCATCTTTCTGCGTATGGCCTCGTGCGAGACGATCGGGTCGCCGTCCCACTCCTCTACGACATCGCCGCCCTCGTCGCCGCCGAGGTGCGCGCTCGGGAGACAGGACTGCCGCACGAGGTGCACCGCGTTCACCCCGTCCCGCTGTGCGAGTGGTGACGGCAGCAGCCGTGGCGACACTCTGTCCAGCGGAGTGTTCTCAATCAGCAGTGTCTCCTGCTGCTCGCTCAGCGGCTGCGCCGGCTGTAGCGCCTCGTCGGCCTTTTCGTCATCGCTTGGCGCGTCGGCCGTCTTGGCGAATGAGCTGTTCGCGGGCTTCTCCTCCACCGGGCGCGGCTCCTTGGGCAACTGCTGCTGCAGGCCCATCTCAGCGCGCTGCGCATCCATCCGGCGGCGGCACTGGTAGGCGTACATCACGAGCCCCGCGCGCTCCTCGATGAGGCCAAGAAAGCGCAAGTGGTTCGACTGCGTGCAGCGCTCAGCGCCAGCGGCGGCGGTAGAACAGCCAAGCATTGTGAATAGTTCCTCTGTCGCATCACGCACACTGCTGAGCGCGTCGTGGTGCTCCGCTATGGAGCGGAGGAGACCCTCAAGCTCATCCTCCGTCTCGGCAAGACGCGCCTCGAGTTCTTTGATCATCTCCCGTTGACGTACCTCACACGTCTGCTCCTCTTCAATTTTTGCTTGAAGCTCTCGGAGCTCGCGCTCCATATCGCCTTTACTTGTCGTTAGCTCGTTCACGCGCTTGTAGAGTGAGAAGTTGGAATCACCAAGACACTCGTAGCGGCGCACGAGTTCGTTCAGATCGGCTTCCGGAGAGAACTCTGCGAGGTGCTGCATCACCTCCTTCATGTCTGGCTCAGGCTCGAGCCCAGCATCGGCTGTTTCGGCCTCGACAAACATATCATGTGTGGCTCCTTCACACCCACCAGACTCAGCCACGGCGTGTGGCTTTTGAGTGTTCTGTGTCAAGAGAAAGTTTTCCCCAGCATTATCGAGATCATACTCACGCGACTCCAGTTCCAATCGTAATTGTTGCTGCTCCTCACGCATTTCCTTGATCTCAACCATAGCCGCGTCTGTTTCAAGCACACTCACATCGTACTCTTGCTTCTGTTTTTCGATAACCTGTCGAAGCCGTTCTAGCTGTCGCACATACTCGTCGCGCTCGTCTAAGTCCTTGTTCGACTGTTCAATACGCTCTGACATAAGCTTCTTCTTGGAAGTGAGATCATCTTCCATGCGCTTGTACACACGTTGAAAGACACGACGTTCTTCACGGATAACATCTATGTGGTCACGAAGCTCCTTGTTGTATGAAATTGCATCATTGAACTTGATCAGTGCCTGGTCCAACCGGTTCTCTAGTATTTCCACCTGCCGTTGTACCGCCTCAGCATGCTCCTTCTCCGCATTCACACCACCCTTGAGTCGGCGACTCTGCAAAAGATCAATGCGAGCCAATTGATACTTTTTAGTAAGATCGTTCCGGTTCATCTTTTCAAACTGATACCGTCGCTCAAGCGCATCAACCTCAGCCTTTAGAACGGCAAACTTGTCCGCTTTAACGTAGTCGTAACTTTCACCAGTCGCAACTGCTATCTCCTTCTTGATCTTTTCATTTTCCAACGCGAGCTTGCGTATTTCCGCCTTCTGGCGAATAGTCTCTTCTTGCGCTCCAATGATGCTTCCGGCCACCACTGAGCGGGGGTCCTCCATAACGTTAGTGGCCGGCGATACCGCCATGCTTGCACGTCTTTCCTAATCTAGTTTCGGATAAATGTGCCTTGTCACCGTTTTCAATTATTTTTTTTTTTCTTTGTTTCCTCTCTTAAAAGGTAAATCCTTAATGAAAAACTATTTCCTAAACTCCACTAAAAAGTAGAAAACCCGAGGGTAATAAACAGCTGTCAATAACCAAAAAGAAGTAAAAGTGTGAGAAAAAAAAATAAGAGTAAAAAAAAATAAATATATATATACATATATTCTAACCATTGATGAGGTATTATGATCTAGATCATATTAAAAATAAAAATAAAAACACGTTCACAGAGAAGTGCTTATTACGGACGATTTACCACTATAAAAAAAAAAAATGTTAACTAGCGAAATAGCAAAACAAAAAAACATTCGAGTAAATGATTCTCCCTTCTTTTACAATGCCTTTGCTGCGGTAGTCTTCCCCTTCTCCCTCAGAAAGACACATACGCACTCAGACGCTACGCACAAACTTGTAAAAGGTCATTCGCTTCAATTCTCTCTTTCTCTGCCAAAAAGCAAAAAAATCACCCTTGCATAATGCGCCTTGACGGTTCCTTTTGTTACAGTTTTGTCCTGCCACTCATCATCCTTCTTTTTTTTTTTTTTTTAATCGCGTTCTTTTTTCTTTCTTCCCAGTAATACTCCTTTTCGGCACACTCCTCTCAGATTGTTGTTGTTTTTTAATTGCTTGCGTGTTCTTAAGTTCTCGTTTTTCATTCACCCTTTGTTTTTGTTTTTACATTTCTCTCTCATCTCTCCTCCTCCTCCTCCTCCTCCTCCTCCTCTTCGCTTATTTTTCAGAGTCTACTCCTTCCGCAGGACTTCTGTGTAAAAGCCTCGCAATCTATGGTGTCCTCACGCTCATAAAACATAATATACGCTCCTTGTGGCGTCGTCCTTTCTTCCCCGATTGGCATCGCGTGTGAATCATCGTAATAAACCCAACGCTGCGCACTATCATTGTATGCAACGGCGGTGTAATGCCCAAAACTGAGGCTTCCCCTATGATACACCATGCCGCGAAGCCGGTACCACGTGGACTGATGGGATGGGGCCTCAGAATCCATATAAGGAGCCATGTCAAGCCTCTCAGGAAAGGTTACGGTTGTGTTACTCTTTGAAATCTCGTGTAGACGAACTCTAAAACGTTTAAGCGATATCATCAAGCATTTTGGGAGGAGGAAGAGACTACGATCCACCTTACTATTGCGAAACTCCTTGCATTTACCACAGTAGAGGGCGTCCTCATTTGTAAGGGTATCGGACGAAAAAGTGCAACGGAGGCACTCGTCGAGTGTAACACTTTCCCCAGAGCTGGTATCTAAAAAATAATCATCGCGAGTATAGGTTTGGTGCAATGCAATGGGATTGAGATGCTTATACTCGAGCGATTTCTCACTTAATGTAATTTGGTTCTTGCATTCCATCACTACCTGGACATTGGAGACGATATCAACGTCCACCCCGTAGTAAAACACAACGTCCCCATTATCATAGTCCTGCAATGCCTCTTGACCCTCATCAGGGCGCTGCATGTTCAGCACGCGAAGTCTATCGCTCGTCTCGTTGACGCGCCCATAAAGAATACGTGACGCGCAAGGACATATCTTTCGGCAACGCTCTAGTATATGGCTCGTGACTCTCTCCCGCCTCACATTTGGCAGACGCTCCACGTGACACAGCAGTCCATCGCCGTGTATTCCGAATCCCCTGAATTTGATGATGTACCATGCGTATTGTGGGGCATGGCTCATATTAGCCTCGCCGCTGTGGACAATGCTCTCCTCATTACACTCGCTATTCGTGCTCCCTACGCTCACTGAGGGTTGCTTTTCGTCATCAGCGGTCGGGACAAGGGCGGCGTAAAGCGGCCTGTTGTGCACGTGCAGAACCTTGTCGCCATCCGCAAAAATTCGCACGTAGTGGCCATCCAATGCGTTCTGAATCTTCTCATTCAAGCTCTGCTTGTCATCCTCGTTGGGGCTATTGCTGGCATGAGCGCAATTGCCTGCATGAACCCCTTTGTCAAGCAAGACTTCTTGGTTGGTATTTAAACAGAGCCCGCAAGAAGCATTAGCGCCAAGAATTTCCTTAGGGGTACAAGAATCCGTGCAGGAAGTCCTACCCACACCTGTATCGTTATTGTCATGTGCGTCAAATGCCGGTGCCGCTGATCCAATCTCTGCGCCAGAATCTTTTCCGTCCATGTAGAAAACGTCAATATGCTCCTCAGTACATTTCAAAGGGGGGCTCTCTCTAGAATTAGACCTATTCCCAGAGTTGTTTTTGAGATCGGTCTCGTCCCCCTTGAGGTACAGTAGCGCTGTCACCTCACGTGCTACATCGGCCACGGCTACGTGATTATCCTCGCTTAACGGCACCTTCACAGACAGCAGTGGATGCAACCGCCATAATGACCATAACACTGGTGGAGCCCGCAAAACGACATCTACTGTGCACATACGAGGTGGTGTGGCAACTGTTGAAGAAAGAGTAAGATTATTATCAAAAACCACTGTAGCTTCACCACATGTGAGGCACTCAAGTCGTGTTTTTGATTGGTGAAAGAACAGTTTTGAAATAAAGCTCCTATTGTTTTCCATAAAGTTTACCCAGAATATATTTGATAGCTCCTGTATAGGAATGGTCTTATCCTCTTCGACTCGCTCCCTATATGATTTGACGGCCACTTCATTCATCTCCTCGTGCATGCAATCGAGCAACACCTCAATAAACTCCATCGTATCTTGTTGGTCGTCATTCTCAAACCGCTTGGCTTTGCACCCGAGAGCTCTCTTAAGCCGCACCGTCTCGGCGACGTCCGCACACCCGGACCACATTTTGTGAAGCAGCCGGACAATCTCAGTCGTGATTGGCGCCGCGGTATACTCCGAGAGTGGGAGCGCGAAGAGTTCTCCTCGAAAGCTTGCAAGGTTTGATAGGCACTGCAGCCCGCTGTTCATGTAGCAGGAGTTCCCAATGTTAGTAAGCCCACACACCCCACGCGCGGAGAGGGTTTCTTGGGAAATCTCACGCTCCATTTGCACGCGCAACTCCAGCGAGTTGCCTTGGCACCTCAGCGTGGACGCCGCAGCCGCCTGGCCGAGTGCGACGGCCTCGCCGATACTATTCATTGGAAGCAATGGGACCGCCTCGTCGAGCTTCACGCCATCCAAGCGCGTGAGGAAAAGGGCGACGCCGTGGTCCACACACAGGGCGGCACACCACGCGACCAATTTCGACCGGATCGCTTCTTTTTTCTTCGCGGCAGCGCTCGCCGTCGCACTGAAGAGCCCGCGGCGCGCAACTTCAATAAGCGTGGCGTGGTGCAGCACGTTGCACTGTTGCACGAGCCGTCTGCCGAGGCCGTCAAAGGCAACGGAGACAGTCGCGCGTGGCGGACTCAGCTCTGCAATGATATCCTCGCGTGAGTGAAAGAGGCCTCGCATAATGTACTTCGGTCCGCCGGCGAAGTACCACCACATCAGGTCAAAGAGCTCCTCCGGCACCACATCCGCCTCGGGCGCGTCTGCGCGGATCACGTGCCGCCCGTCAGGCGAAATTGTAACGAGGCGAAATGTGTCAAAAGCATTCGGGACCGTATCGCAATTGCCACGCAGCCACGCAATTGTTTCGCGCATCCATGCGCGAGGGAGCAGTGCTCCGCGCGCCACTTTCGGCTCGTCAAGGCGATTCTCGCGCTTTGCGATAGCATACATGTGGAACGCCAACTCTGCGCGGCAGGAACCGGGATCCCGCTCGTTCCAGAGCAGTCGCGGAGGTCCGTAAACCGAAGACACAAAAAAGCTTGTGTATGGAAGAAACCACGCAGACCACGTGTGCACACAGGAAAGAAGCGTGGCGCGCAACTCTTGCACATCCACAAACTCCTTGTTGTCATTTTCCTTTTCGTCTATCTTGTACTTTTTTGTATCCTGCGCCTTGGAATGGGCTTGCGGGGGCACAGTTGCATCATTTTCCGCACTGGTCTCTGTCATGACGGGATTTGGAAGTGACTTCACGTTCCCCGACTTGATTGCGGTATTCTGTGCGTAGACCATGAGCCTCTCTGTAGAGCTCGAGTAACTACCGTCACAATGTCGCCGTCCCCTCATCATCATCGCGTGCACTGTGTACACCTCATACACAATCTTGGTGCTCAGTTCATGCAGAAGAAGCGCAAAGGTGTGAACAGCTGTGCGCACACTTTGCGCCCATTCCGGGGCGGCACCGGTGGCAGCGCAGTATAACAATAAGCTGCGATAGTCTCCCGCAGCGTCTAATGCCTCTGCGGCCCAGCGGTGCATCATGACGAACCACGGCACGTCCGCTGCAACGGCACCACCACCAGAAGGCAGCGGCTTCGTGTCCGCGCGGGCTCGCAGCAGACACTGCGCAAGAATTTTGAAATCGCAGATGCGTTCCATGTGAGAGTACACGTTGCGAGCGTACTGCGTAGACACCTCACTATATGTAGGCACCTTTGCCGTGTGTGGGGTGGCAGAGGGGAGGTGTGATTGTGTGCAACTCGACCCCCATTCCTGCTCGCTCATGAACGAGTGGGGCGAAGAAGAGTTTGTGCTTTCGTTTGCAGCGGCTTCTGGTGTGGCGATGCCGCTGACGGAGGGCGGCGACTCGAGGGGCAATTCTACGTATGGGTCTGTGGGATCCATGGAAGTGCAAATGAAGCGATCGTCAGAGTCCCGCGGCGCGCAGAGCGGCGGGGACGGTGTAAAAGGAATTGCAAATGGCAGAAAGTGCTGAAGTGCAATGGAGCAGCCACGCACCTAATGCTTGTCCCGGCGAGAGGATGAGAAAGGGATACCAAAGAGAGAAAAGACAAAGGCGAAGAGCAAAGAGAGAGAATGTGATAAGAGGCAGCACCTATAAACAGCGATGGACTCGTGACTTGTAATTTCTGCTCTTTCCTTCTTTCGGTTCAGCGTTCTTGGATGGGCGTGAATTCAACAAAAAGTCTCTCTCTCACACAAACCACCACCACGCACAGTATTCACTGTCCGCCCGAATTTTCCCCCTCAGTGCTATTTGGTGTAGCGGTTTTCTTTCTTTATATATATATATATATATTACACAGGCGAAAATAGAATGGACAGTTAGTCCTCCTTTGATCTCTTTGAGTGCAGAGATATGCAACTCCGCCTATCTCTGCCTATTTCGCCCTTTGTATCGATGAGGTGCTAGTAGCAGAAAGATCAAAAAAAAGGCAGCTATACAGCAGGCAGTCAGACACCCAAATTTACGCACGCGCAAAAAAAAAAAAAAGACAGAAACAAAAACCGAGAGATAAAAAGAAAACGTGGGATGAAAAAAAAAAGGAACAAAAAGAAAAAAAATTTCAAGTATAAAAGTTCAAACTGAACATTGTTTAGTCATGTTTAGAAAAAGCATAACGCCCAAGTTATGTGGACAGCAATTCTTTAAGGTTCTTGTGTATGTGCTTAGGGATGATGCATCACTCAGAAAATCTACTCTTTCCCACTCTCTCTTTTTTTTTTTCCTCTCTTTTCATCCAACCTAATCAACGCAAATCCCTTGACGTTTCAGTTCCTTTTTTTTTTTTTTTTGCACTTCCTGACTTCCTTTTTCCCTCCTTGTCGTTGCTTCGACCCTTTCATGTCCCAACTTAGTCAGTAGCTCGCCGTCCAACCTTATAGCTTGGTGCATGCGCGTCGTGCCTTGATATTGGAAGCATCATTTCCGCCTCGCTTGCCTCCGAGGCACTAACTTCCCGCACAAAGAAAAGCACAGCCAGCACGGCAACCATAAGAAGCATCAGCGCCGTCACCGTATCCGACGATGCCTGTGAAGATATGACAAACCCATACACGCCTTCAGATGTCACGACAATCACGTCGTTGATTCCATCGCCATTAAAGTCTTGCACAAGAACAGGGGCTATAGGTGGATGCTCCAACTGAATCGTTCGTAGTACACGTCCACTCTTTGTGCTCATCACATTTAAGTACCGTTCGCCCACCGCAATGATAAAGGGATCGGTGCTTTCATATCTCTTCGATCCGCCGCCGACGTATCCAACGGTTTCCTCATTTGTCTGGTAGAACGAGTAGGGAGCGAGGTGCGGGAAAGGCCGTGCGCGGTTGATTTTCTCAATAACGGAAAGGCCTGTAAGGCCAACCTCAGCCTCCTCCGCCTCGCGCAGGCCTGGGAAGAACGCATCCGTTTGCGAGCGCCAAATAACGCGGCGCTGTGAAGGGTCCACACAAGTCACGAGACCGGAGTCAATCATGAAAACTGCCCGTCGCTCCACCAGGAAAAGGCCTCTCCCTTTTGCAGTATGCAGTTGAACCACTAATGGCGTGACGCTCCGAGTGTTCTTTGAGACAACATTGCGGCTGCCAATAAGCTCAAGTGTATTCAATGAGTGCGGTGCTTCCTCCCCACGTACGTCACCATCGATGAAGTGGTGAATGAGATCTAGTCTGCCAAAGAAACCCTCAGTGTCACATATGGTTGCGTTAAAGAGATGATCATGTGCAACGGGAATTCCAGAGTAAATCCCACCGATACAATCATCGATAAGATCAACACCGTGGCGGGCATACATCTGCATACGCGGGCCAATCAGTGTCTCAATTGCGTCAATTTGAAAATCATCATTAATATCATGGTACGTAACAGTGCCAGACTTGAGTGGGGCAACTCGTGTAATAACATTCCCAGTGTAAAGGTGCAGCACCTCCATTCCATTTTTTCCGTGAAATACAAGTGCATTGCTGGGTCTAAGTCGATAGCCACTTTTATCACTTTTTGATGCCTTTGTCCGTAGGCTCATCACGTCGAGCCTCTCGCCAAGTGCACCGTAGTCTTCTTTTTCCATGCGCACAAACCTATCCTTGTATTTCACCACAACACGATTCCCTTTACGGAAGTTGCGCTTCTTTCGATTTTTTACATGAAAGAAAATGTGTGGGTGGAGGTGCTCATCCCATGGGTGGGAGTAGTGGTGCGGCAGCGCCGTCATGACAGCTTCTCGAAAGAAAGTCCAGGGCTTTTCTCTACTTCGAAACTCATTCTTCGTAGAGTGCTGCATGACGACAGCGCTATTCTCTAGTGGGGTCCCAGGAGCATTAACTCCACCACCGCCGAGTACTTCTTCTACAGCATTTTCAGAGTCGGATGTGAAGTGCCAACGCGCATCCCCGTTTGCACTGTTGAACGCCGCAAAAAGTCTTACTTCCGTTTCGTTTGGCCCGGGAACACGCATTGATACAATGACAGTACCTTCATCCCCTTCCCTGATACGTTCCGGGACAACACTGAGAGCGGCATGGTAAGTTTCCACCCACGCGTTAGACAGTGTCACCTCCCATATCTCAGACAAGTCAACCGGCGACAAGCGGTGCAGTCGAAAATCATCGGTAACGACAAAAAGCGCATGAGTATCATTTCTATTGCGTAACTTTCCTGCTCCAATCGCCACGACGCGTGAGAAAAACACTTTTGTCATAATCGGTGTTGTGTAGACAAAATAGTTCCCCGCAACACCACGAACTCTGTGCGTCTGAAACATCTCCACAGCACCATAGCTTGTACTCGCCAGCAAAACCGGACGACCATCACCCTTTAAATCCACTACAACAGGTCTACACATTACATACTTCTGCACTTCCATATCGGTGACAGAGATCTTGAATCCTCGAAAGATCAGAAGATCACCCTCCCGATACCATCCAACTATAAAGAATACAATAGCCACAAAAACTACAAAGATGTCACGAATACGCATTATTCCTCCTTGGCTAATACACAAAAAAAAAAAAAAAAAAGTGGAAAAAATCAAAAACTAAACACCAAAAAAAAAAAAAAGTACAGTTAACACAACCAAAAAACTCTATATAAGCTAAACCACAAAATCCAGAAACAAATAACAAACATATTCGACAGATCTCGCCACATCGCCAGCGGAAAGCTTCATAGGCATTGCGAAGTCACCGCTGTACTGATGCTGCTTGAATAGGAGTTAGTTTCCGAGGAACGCGGGTGGGTGCCCGANCATCACGCACAGAAGAGGCTGGTTGGTGTGTGCTGCCCCCATGCGCGGCAAATCTCGACCAGTTTTTGAACCACGCCCACTCGTATCAGGTGAGAGGGGGGCCTTCGAACTGGTCTGTGATTTAATTCAAAGGAAAGAAGGGTAAGAAGCATCAGTCGATACAAACATATTCGACAAATCTCGCCACATCGCCAGCGGAAAGCTTCATAGGCATTGCGAAGTCACCGCTGTACTGATGCTGCTTGAATAGGAGTTAGTTTCCGAGGAACGCGGGTGGGTGCCCGAGAAATGAAGACAACAGTGACACTAGACAAGCAAGAGCCAGTGGAAGTCACTCCTCTCGCACCCCACTTTGGCCATCAACATGCATCATCACGCACAGAAGAGGCTGGTTGGTGTGTGCTGCCCCCATGCGCGGCAAATCTCGACCAGTTTTTGAACCACGCCAACTCGTATCAGGTGAGAGGGGGGCCTTCGAACTGGCCTGTGATGTTTTTGTAACGACACGTCTTCGTAGAATAGTACCTTAAAAATGTGGATAGAGCGAACGATAGAAAAAAAAAAAGGTTTAATAAACAAGATAAGTTCTTGAACGAAAACAAGTATCACAAAACAGGCTAATTTAAAATAATTCAAGTCACTTGATTGCCCCTATTAGATCTTTACGGCGATACTATCTTGTGTCATTTGCATCCCCCGTGACCGCTTTTTACCGCGCAGGCTTGTGTTCAGTAGATAAGCAAAGTGTTTGGATGTTTCAGTCAACGATGATTTAGTCGTCATCGTCGCTGTTTTATCGGCCGGTGACCCTGAATATTGTGTCTGCAAATAATTAGATTGCGAGAGTGTTGCCTCAAATCTAGTCCTCAGTGGGCGATGATCACGGAGAATCCTATCGCCAAGCCGTGCAGCTATCAATATAGTTTGTGCAAGAGCCATGTGTTTAATCGTGAGACGAATTTCAAAGAGACGCTACGAAGCAAGCCACTGTTTTTTTTCGTTGCAATCTTTATAAAACCGCTTAAACATACCATGTGCGCAAAGCTTACACGGCTGAGTATTCAAAACGACCACCTTCATGAACCCCACACAATTTGTGTAGATTAAAGCGCATTTGCTTTGTATGGTCATTCGATGGGCATATGCTATTCTGCTTAATAATTATCACAGCCCAAACTCTTTGGTCTAATCCAATAACTACGAAAAAAAAGCACAGTGCATTTCCCGATTGAATTACACAAGAATTGTAGCCACGATAGGTGTGTTCCCTTCATCCTCGCAACCTCTAACATTTTCTGCCTCAGAGGACTCATCATCTAATCTCTCAAATATCCAAACCGTTAGTTCCACACACTCACTTACAGCCACAACACAGACTGGATCTTACGCACCGTCCTTGGAGTATTCCACACTTCTGCAAATATCACTGTAGGGAATGAGTAAGGTTTTGAATAATTACGTAATGACAGCACAAGTACATCTTTTACGAAAAAAAAAAAAGACCGTCTGCAGTGGGTCAGCAATTCAACACATCATAAATCAATTAAAACTGCAGAAAAAAAAATATATCCACAAAAAATAGTTCTTTGCTTAATGTAAAAGCAACACATGGCCCTATAGGCCACGCAGTATCCACATTATGAATAAGCGCACAAATAAAAAAAAAAACTTCAGTTAAAAAGAAAATTCGGGTAGTCTTTACGGAAATAACTTTACATACCCGTTGCGCTGCGCTACGTCAACTTTTCCTTCCGCCAATCGTTTCAGCGCATCAGGAAAATATGGCTTTAGTGTAATTTCAATAGTGTCAGTGACAATGCGACGTAACAACTTCGCCGAGACACCGGGAGATCCGTTGATTTCCAGCAGCCATACCCGCAACATATCATCAATGAGAAAGTCATAACCAAAGACCTGAAAGCAGGGAGTAGATGGTGGCGAGTTTGGGACAACGTTACGCGCGGCTAGCATTGTCTTAACAATAATGTGATACATCTGAGGTAGAATTGTATTCTCTAGCGATGGTTCGAGTTCACGGTTCGCTCCCCTGTGAAAAATGCCCCTTTCAAGCAGATGACGACCCCTGCAACGTACGACAGAGTCTAAGTGATCCCGCCAGAGCTCATTGCCCTCTTCAAATAAGGCGTACGCGTCACACGTCTCCTGTACGCAGTGGTTGGTAATGTGGGCAAAAAGACCCGCCCTCCTGCTTGTTGTGATATTGTTCCGTGTGTACATAACACTGCTCATCCGCATTACAAGCTGTTCATGAACGTATAGCTCATAATTTTCACCACATAGCAATACCCAGCAGCGTACGTCAAACTTGCGCTTGTGGTATAGCAACGGACGATCCAAATACAATTGGACAACCCACGAATGTGGGCTTTTTTGTCCATCCACAAAATTGATCATTTTCTCTATACTGGGCCGATTATTGCTAAATATTTTTATATTTTCTCCATGGCAACCAGAAGAACTCTTAACTATCCAGTACGTACCCTTCATATAACTTCTACGAAGAATCAAAAAAAACAAATGACGTTCATCTTTTTTAGGCTGCCGTGGTATTAACTGAAACGTGACAGGAAGATATTCGCCCAATATATCCCAGGAGTAGCCGTAGTATTCAAGCAAAGTAGATACCATACTCCCCTTTAACGTAATGCAACGTGTCTTCTCCACATAGTTTACAACTAGAGAACCCCTGGACTCCTTACTTGCTGGTCCAGAGGATCTATTACCCAAGGCCAGTCGAATGCGACGGGAAGCAATAAACCTTTCCATCGGTGCTTTTTCTCCCAGTAGCAATGAAACGAGTCGTTCTTCCATTGGCTCACCCGTTTTAGAGACTGTTAGTTGGCTCATTCCGCACTGTTGCAAAACAAAGACACATTCCCACGCACCAGTCGCGGTGAGCTGCCTTGCCATCTCCTCATGCAATGAGCCTACATTCTTCATCACGGCGAAGACACGTCTGTGTGACAAACACAGCCGTGGCAAAAGCTGCACTCCATCTGTGTGCGATAGGCTTGGTGCCAGACTCTTGGGCACCTGATTGTCTAAAGCTTTTTTAGATTTAGTCTTGCTATTTAACAAAGAAGGACTATTATAGGTATGCAAGAACTGATCGTACGCATCCGACCGCCCTGATAGGAGTCGAGTGCGCATTCTGCTGAGTAGGAAAACTAAAAGGTAAACTAACTGTTTCACGTCCCTTTGTGTACCACCAACACTGGTGACACTTTTTAAAAAATTATGGTTAAAAATGAAAAAAAGAGTAAGGAGCTTTCTTTGGAAGTCTGTATCAAGAATATCACGGGTGGAACCTTATAAGTCTCAAAAAGATATACGCAAGCAAAACAGGCACAGACAACAAAAAACTTATTTTTACCTCTATACCAGGAAAAAAAAAAAAACAGCAACGATACAAATAAATGAAATGTGATCAACTCTAATATTGTTTCTGGTCCCAGAAAAACCCTCTTTTACATTACCCTTTGATATCATAGGCACAACAAGACAATTTAAAGTGGTTCTTTTATTTCAACTCCCTAAAGAGAAGTACCCTGTGGTCTAGTGTACACTGTCGCAAGCCCAATGACACGAACCGGGTCCGTCGTGAACTGAGAGTTATAGAGTTTATACCCATTGCCGCTATCGCCAACAGCACCTGACTTACTTCGCAAAGGAAATGTGACAGGAGCAGATCCTAGCTTTGGTTCAAAGCCGGACATGAGACATTCATTTACTGAGATCCATAACGGAGAGGAACGCTTCAATGAAGAAAGATAGTCTTGTCTCTGCTTGCCCAAAACAGGTCGCCACTTGGAGTCTAACATAAAGTGCGCCGTCTTACTTTTTTTCGGGAAGATGGAAAGAATTTCCTCTGGGTCAGAGAAATCATCAAGGTTGTAGAATTGGTCAACAGCATCGTCCCCGAGGTCTTCTACCGCACCGGCACCTATCATGACAAAATCATCAATATGTTTCTTGTCAATTCCCACTCCCATGCGCCGGGCGCCAACAGGTGTAACCCAAATGGGACTAGAAAGCATGTGTTTTAATGCAAACGCGCGTAGTTTTGCCTCATCACGGCGGCCAACAAGTTTACCATTTAATATTGCAACAGAACGTACTGCGGGTACTGCTAGATGTGGCTCAGTAAGTGAAACAGCATTGTAGTAGCGACGAAGTGTCGCATCCTCAGCGAAGAATACACGCGGCGAGGTCTTCCGTTTTTGCTGAAGAGCAAGACCCATTTTCCGTTTTTCATTATCCGGATTCCATAGTTCATGTTTTTGTGGTTTACGTTGCTTTTGCATCTCTTCCCCCTCACCTCCCTCCCCGTCCCAAGGCAACCCATCTTCTTCAGTACCATGCTCATTTTTCTCTTGTTTTTCCTTCACTTTCTTCCCGTCACCCGGTTGCACTGAAGCTCTCCTTTCTTCTAAAACTTTTGGTCCCAAAGGGGAATATAATTGCTCCATTTTAAAAGCAAAATCGGAGTACTTAGGCTTTTGCAGCCCAAGATCTCGAATATTGACAAAATGGTACGGGTAGGTCGTGTCACCCAGTGCAGCCATGTGCTTCACTAGAACCCGGGACCTCATCACCTCCCACCCATTTACATTGTAAAGAAAATAGAGATCGTAACCAAAGGCATCAGAATGCTCATCAAGAAGTTCTTTCAGAAGTTCCTGTTGCAGTGCCTTCGGGACTTTGGAAAGGGAGAGAATTAATCCAGTCATATTCGGAGTCAGCACACCTTCATTTTCGCACCCTTTGCGCACCTCCAAGTTCAAATGCTTCAGTTGCTTTTCTGCCACCCACATGGGCGAAATGTAACCCCGCATGATCCCCACAGCGAGTAATATGTCGTGTGCAGGTTGTGCCAACCTTTTTCCTGTAACGGCATTAAGTGCCACACCTTTCTGTGGTTCCCCCTTGTACGGGTCGTCCAGCTGTTCCGCATTGTAAACCGAGATAGAGCTCTGCTGCCTTATGTCTATGGTTTTTTTCGCCTCTACAGTTACGCCTAATTCAGATGCAATAGAAGCATCAACATAAAGCACCCGATCTTCCTCTTTCTCGTTCAAAAGGCGGATAAGTCGCTCTGCTGTAACGGCTTTCCATTTCATGCGTGTGGATAGAATACCTACCCCAGCACCAAAAAAGGGTGGGTGCTCATCAATGATACGTTTCTGAATCTTCTTTGGCAAAGCTGCAAAGGGTATAACTTTTTCTACGGTGAGATGAATCATAGTCGCTGGCTCCCCAGGAAGTACAACTGCGTTGCAAGTGCGACGCGACTGTGGAAGCGTCACCCAATGTCGTTTCATATACCGGCGCTTCCTTGCAACGGAGCGAAGCGTTGTCTGACAGGCTGCAGAAAAAGGAGCGTTGGTCACAGCCGAAAGAACACTCACATCGTTATTCACAGTAGCAAGTAACTTGCGTCGAAGAAGCAATAATGTGGCACAAAATACTCCATACATATTGCTTTCTTTAAAAAAAAACTCTAAACCTAGTTTCTGAGTTTAGACTCTCTAAAGCGATATATGCTCGCTCTACGTGCAAACGCAGATAATTTCCTTCAAGAGAGAAAGTAGCTGAAATAAAATAAAAAAAACGTTTATCTCTATAGTACACAACTAAGTAAACCTCCCTTAGTGATACATATATCTGCATTCCTACACTGGGCACCCCTGTTTTCTTTTTATTAACTTTTCAGTTAAAGTTAAAAACCCTTGTTTAATTTTTTCCATGCCTAACTCATTTATTTTTTTTCCTTTCCAATCTTTTTAAGATTTTGTATTTCCATATTTTTCTCTAGAGATTAATATTTTGCTCACTACTATAGTGTTTTGAATTTTGATGGCATTCATACATTTACACCTTTTCGTAGACCTGAGGGGCAGAGTGTGAGGTCCAGTTCGTCAACTCCTCGGATTTAAACCAAAAGGCGATCTCACGTTTGCCGCTCTCCACAGAGTCAGAGCCGTGGCAAACATTACGTCCCACATCAACTGCGAAGTCACCACGGATTGTACCGGGTGTGGAATCAGCTGGGTTTGTTGCACCGAGCAGCGTACGACCACCTTTTACAACATCCTTACCTTCCCACACCATGCCAACAATAGGGCCAGATGAGAAATATGCCACAAGAGGATTATAAAAGGGCTTAGAAGCCAGATCGATGTAGTGTTCCTTCGCCTGCTCAGTGGACGGCTGAAGCATCTTAAGAGCAACAAGCTTGTATCCCTTCTTCTCAAAGCGCTGGATAATATCACCGACCAGGCCGCGCTGGACGCCATCAGGCTTTACAGCAATGAATGTACGTTCAGAGTTCGTCATTTTCTTTCTTCTTGTTGTTAATTTGTTTGTTTAGGCTTATTTCTCGTCGAAAAGCTTAAAACCTATATTATTGTAAAGTAAACCAAAAAAAAAAAAAATTTTGTCAAAAATCTCATGCACTTTCCACAATGACGCTCACGCTAAATGTAAAGGCAGAAAATTTTTTCTCCCTTCTCTCTCCAACCCTCTCTCTCTCCCCCCCCCCCCCGCTATCTATCATTTATAATCTCTTCTTATTCGTATTGTTTTCTTCGACATTTTCACACATAATCTAAGTACTGTCATTCGAGTGAAAACTCTATATTGTTACCATTCACTTCCCAGACACCAACCTCCATATATGTCTGCAAACAGCGTTGAAGATGCATTTCGTCTATACCCTTAATCATAAGAGCCGGTCTCACTTCAGCAAGATCTATGTTTGGCCTGCCGCGAGCAAGTTCTTTAATGGTTGAAAAAATCGCCGCATCGGATGTTGTTACACTACGTCTGGCATTGGGATCAGATTTTTCTTGAAGCGATATTTTACTGCAGTCCAAAAGTCGTCCGGCCTCACGAACATCAGCCTCAAGAACGCGTTCCGAAAACCTAAGTCGAGCACAAGCCTGTGAGAGACGAATCAAACTCAACAAAGTACGTGCAGTAACCACATTGCTATGACGAACACTCTGTGCACGCATTTCACAATAAATGTCACTAATCGCCTTTGCCGCAGTAGAATCCACGAAAGGGTGTATTCGCTTGGTCTCACCAACATACGCACGCAAAAAGTCTTTTCCAAAGTATTCGGAGGACGCGCCATATAGACCACTGTCTGTCACAGTTCCTGGAGCCACTCCGTGTAGATGCACATAAGTAACATGCATAGATAACTCTGCATCCCGCTCACGATTTGACTCATCTAGAAGCAACCATAATATATCAAAACGAGAAAGGAGTGCAGGTGGTAGATTCACATTTTCGCTGGGTGTCAAATTACGTCGCCATCTTCCAAGCTTTGGATTGGAGGCAGCTAAAATTGATGTACGAGCATTTAGTGACGTAATGATGCCAGCCTTGGCAATGGATACCAGCTGTTGTTCCATGACCTCATGCAACGCGGTTCGGTCCGTGTCGTCCATTTTATCAAATTCGTCAATGCAGCATATTCCCCGGTCAGATAAAACCAACGCGCCACCTTCAAGTACAACTTCTCCTGTATGAGTGTCCCGTGTTACCGCTGCCGTGAGTCCAACACCAGAGCTGCCCTTACCGGTGGTAAACACAGAGCGTGGTGCAACCGAGGCAATCCACTTAAGTAACTGACTCTTAGCCACTCCCGGATCTCCCATCAGACAAATATTGATATCACTTCTAATACGAATACCATTTGCAATAGAGCTTCCCCCGACTAGTAAGCAAAGCAAAGCCTTTTTTACATCTTCCATACCCCAAATCTCAGGTGCGAGACTTCGAGTGAGTTTTTCAATCACTGCTTCCTTGTCCGGATATTCTTTAACATGATCAACTTGAGTCTTCAAATCATCTGCAGCTTCTTGATAACTGCGTTTTTCCAATTCAATCCTAAGCCCTCGAAAAAGTGTCTTCACCATTGTAGAAGCTCTAAAGGCTTCATGTCCTTGCCCTGTCGAAGGATCAGGGCAGTATGTACCAATAATTCGCAATACCTGACCAGGAGTGGCGATTCGTGTTTGTTCACCTTCACAAACCACACGGACAGTACGCGGAATAGCTCCACGTGGAACATCCTGTGGTAGTTCCTGCAATCGAATCTCTTGATATTTAATAAATCTACTAGCCTTGTACTGTGGAAGCAAGCGTCCAATAGTGTTGTTCAGTTTACACCGCTGTGATTGACAAACCATAAGGGGGGTGAGACGATCCCCAATTACCTGCTGAAACGTAGTTTCAGCGCATACTTCACAAACCGACACAAGCATCGAAAGCTTCGGGCGAACAGCCGTAGCAGCAATACAAATACCCCGCAGCACCGTGAGAGTACCAATCGTTTCACCCTTTAGTTGACGTAGAGGAATTGGATCAGCGTATCCACTTAATGGTACTACAACCAGTTCATATCTTCTAGTGAGTAAAGAAGGCAACGTCTGCCCAGCAGCCCTTGCTTCGAAAACAAGGTAGTCAATCATATCTTCTACTAAATCACTTTGAGGAATAATTTCATCAATAACGCGGTACATTTCTTCACAATAACCCATCACATTCATCTGGATTCGTTGTGCGAGGTGAAGATGACCATACTGAGCTATATCATCCAAAAGCAATGTGAATACCTTAAGCTCCCTACGAGCCACCAAAGATGCCATCTCAACGTACTTCAGATGGCCTGAAGAATCGGTAAACTCTTCAAAAAAAGCTTTGCATAGTTCACGGTCCGCTAAATAATTAGGATACTTTGTAGTTGCCGCAGCAGCCAAATTGTTTTTGTTGGGATCTGGGCTAATAATCCCCGCCATGCAAAAAAAAACTAGATAAAGCCTTCTTAGCCCAACTAAATCCTTTCACCACGTATAAAATGCAAGAAGATTAATAAAAGTGAACGATTACATCATAAAGATTGATTTTTGTTCTAAAAGAGAAAATTTTTCTACGAGACAACTTATGATAAGAAAAAAAGTTTTTTTAAATAAATAAACAAGTTTTTAAATAGTTTAGAGAGAATAATAATAATAGAAATACAAATGCAATCAAATCAAGTACAGCTTCTCTCCACTGTAACGCAAACGGCAACACATCCCGCTTACCAGCACTAAGAAATGCCAAGGAACAAACTGTTCCGTTTACATCGGAAAACACTAAATAAGCGTAAGGGGCGCCGTTTTCCTTCTGTAACTTATATACATCATCGGTTTGTTCTTTAGATTGGTAAGAAAAAATAACATTTTTTTTGTTGTTCTTGTTCGGTCTATATTTCGTACGACGCCAAAGAACGGAGGAGTTGAACAACCCGGTTCTTAAAGGTGTCACGCACTGTGTAGTCAAAGGTGATTCAGATACACCAAAAACTGCGATGGTCTTCAGGACAACATGATCTTTTCACTAGCCCTCAAAATTATTCAATCTAAAATTAGACTTCCAGTAATAAATCCCCACGGTAAGCACTACACCAAAAAAGACATGTTCATGAAACATGTTGCTATTGTATGGCATAAAATGCGAATAGCCTATTACAACTTTTTTTTTTTTTGAAATAGTACCAAAAAGTACTCGATAATTTTCCTCACGAAAATCATTAACAGATGCCAAGATTTGCAGAAATTGATCGGCACTTTCAAAACAATAACCTTTTGCTCAAACAATACCCGTCTTGACGCATTTATAGTTGATGTTTACAAAAGACGCCCCATTAGACTCTAAAGAATTTTAATGGGATATTGACAACATCTGTTCCAGCATTGAAGCAAAATACGACCAAAGAGATGCCTTCCAAAGCATATTGATCAAATGAAGTATCAATGTCCTCAAAACAAATTAGTCCTGTAGCATTGTTTTCTTTTATAAAAATGGTAAAGGTCTCCAAGACATTATTAGTGAATTTCACGCCCACGATTCTGAACTCCAGATCTCGGTCAGAAATCTCTCTTTGCGCATGAGCCGAAAAAAGCTGAATTTCCCCCACAATAGCAAGTATCATATTTATCTACACTACCCGCGAAAAAAAAACACATTTAGTGTTGTCCTACTGATACCGTCACAGCATACCTAAAATAAGAGTGACCTTTCGGGTCCCACTTTAGCCAACAAGACAGTTGGCAATAATCAGGGATTCTTAAGCCAGAGGTAATCAGAGAAGCGTTCATACCCGACTCCCCCTCACCGCATGTTAGCTAAACCTCAATAATAATAATAATAATAAACTACTCACTAAAAACGTAAACTTAAGTTCTTGCATAGACCGCCAAAAGTTAATAAAAAGATCAGATGTCAAGAAATCTTTCTCCGTCAAGATTAGTAGCATTTAACACATTTTTTTTTTTGTGATAAATATACGCAATTTTTCCTCCGCTCGCGAAATAAATAACTAAAACTGATAACAATACACGAAATGTAGATAATTAACTTCCGTTATCTCAGAAATATCTTCTCCTAAGCGATGGGTTGGTGTTATCAAACAATAGAGTAATAACGCTCTATTATCCCCTCGTTTTCTCTCTAAACTCTACAGCATACAAAAAATATTTTTAAAAAACTTTTCATCGAAAAACTAGATATGCACAATTCAAGCACCACTTATGGACCTCGATGACCCATCAATTACAGACGCTAAAAATAACAGCTTTATATATATATACATATATATATATATTCATATTTTACTTCTTTTTACAAATGAAATAAAAAAATATATGAAACTTCTGTGTGCTTTTTAAAATGGCACGACCGATCTTAACCACACTAAAAATTCCCAAAATCATCATCACCATCGTAATCAGTACCACTGTCTATATTTCTTTGGGGTAAAAGTCCTCCTCGCAAAGCTCCTTCCCATCACCGCTTGAGGATATAACATTGTTCCATTCTGCTATGGATTGTCTAAAATCGCTCGAAACAGACGCCAATTGAGCTTCTAGCTCTGAATGCTGCGTATACTTACCCTCAGTATTCATAATCCCCTCGTTTTGATGGGGTATTATACTCTCATCACTACTTTTCAATCGAATGGAAGAGATTTTCGCAGTAAGTTGATCATTTTTTTGGTTTTCAACATTTAGCGGCACATCAACACTGCTTTCACCGTATGTTGAACGCGTCGATTTGTGGATAGAATCCGCACACTCATCCTTTTCCTCTTCCTCAGAGATACTACAGAGAAATGAAGAGGCTGGAGGCCCTCTTAGAGCCTCGATTCCTTTTATACGTGCTTCTAGTGCGCGCACAACTTGATCATGTTCCGATGCCATCCTGACTGTCTGCTCTTCAACCCGAAGACGTTGTCTCTGCTCCGCCTGTATGCGCTGCAAAAGCATTTTTGAGAAGCGCGTCAAAACATCCACCTTAATTTCCGCTGGCACCCCACCTTGATCGGAAGTGCAATTGCGAACCTGATTAAGTAAACTGTTATATTCAGTATTAAATTCTTCAGTTTCCAAATGTTGAGCTTCCAAGTCCAAAAGACGGTTTCTTTGCTGTGTAAGCACCAAAACTTTTTTTTCCAAAGCTTTATTTCGCTCCTGGAGTTCAACCATGATGCTGTCTTCTTCTTCAAGTAGCTGTGTCAAAGTTTCCACTTTCGTATGGAGCATTCTATATTGCGTTTGTGACAAGTTTTCTTCTGTACTTTCCGTTAATACAGAGCTCGTGGGTTTTCTGCTCATAGCAGATTGTCTTAACTGTGCTGTCAACTGTGCATTACGACCTACTTCAATCTTCCACTTCTCTTTGGCCTCACGTAAAGCTTCCTTCATTGTATGAATAACCGCGGCTCCCTCTGTCTTGAAACGTTGCATAAGAGAGACGGCAGCTTGTCGCTCATTGCGCTCTTCCTTGAGTAAAGCATCGAAGCCTTGTTCTGTATCCACCTGATTTAGACGTGCGGTTTCTACCTGTTGAAGAACAACACCCATCTGATGTTTAAAAGCATCTTCTTCCTGGCGATGAAGCAAAGAAAGCTCTTCTATTCTCGCACCTAAATCTGAAAGTGATTGCATTCTAATACCCATAACATCAGCAACAGTTTCTTCTAATGCCACAACGGAGCTAGAGCAACTGCTCCGAGAGGTCCCGAGATCTCTTCTCCCAACAGGAGCCAGTGAATTTCCTTTATTTAGAGGAGTAGCCTGTACCTTTTTTTGACACTTCTTCAACGTTGAAGGGGTGGAATATTTAGCGGGAAGAGAATCTCGCCGGCGTGTAGTTGCAGATGAAAATGATCCCTCAAAGACTCCATTATTTCCTTTTCGTGGCATCATATTTAATTTCTATTCGTCAAAATGCTTTTAATTCAAACAAAGTCTAATGCATTGAAAACAAAATCCGCTCAGAATAACAAAAAAAAAAAAATAAACACTTGTCACAGTCAATAAAAAAACAAACAGAGAGTTCATGCCCAAGGGTACTCAACTCATTCAGAATAAATGTTATCACTTCGAAACAAAAATTTCACACGTTTCATCATATAAGGGACACAACCCCTAGTATACTGATGAGCAATAGCTCAACTTATTTGTTTTTTTTTTTATTTAAGAAACTGCTAAACCAACATGATTAAAAGCTAATTTTTCGAAATATCCATGAAAAGCACAAAGCTTCTCCTTTTGAAAAATCATTATTTTTCCGTACTGTTTTAGTTCTTTCTTTTATATGAAGCAGACAGTTATTATTTGCCATATCAAAAACAGCATTTGTTGTAATCGAAGATTTTTAAAGCACCAGAATTTTGATTCCATCTATCAACTAATCATGAAAATACGTCAATTAAAAACCACTTCCAAAACCACTACAACAAATTTAAATATTTTAGGTATTTTTTCCCGACAAATGCATAAACACAGAATAACTGCAGCACAAAATCCAGATTCCGTTAAATTTATCATTAACAAAGTTTTCACTTCCGTTTTCATGAGTAAATACTACAAACAACTCCAATACGGCGAAAAAGAAGCGCTAAATATTGAAAAGAATGCATCTGGATAAATACGCCGGAGGTACCACTCATAAGAAACCGAGAATGTCGTTAATCATATGCTACAACTTCAAGCTGTTTAAACTTTTGGTGAATATGAACATAAAGTCGCAACCATTCGAGAAAAAGCATGTGGCGAACTTCTTTAAATCATGCCGTAAGTCAGTTAACCATTATGCTTTTAGAAAGGACATGGTCTAATTATCCAACAAGGCCTAAAAAGCATCAATCAGAATAGTCGGAACACAAGCATATCCTGGAAGAATAATGAAAATAAATTACAACAATCCACTAAAGTACATCTAATTCACACTTCGCTTTTATAAAGAGTAATAAATGTCCTTGGATGTACGAAAAATACAAGCTTTGTGTTTTAGAATAAAGCTTTTTCCTTACAGTCACGACATGACTCTTTTAAAACTTTGTACGATAAAATCGTAAATATTTCGATGCAATCCAATGAAGACGTTTCTCAACTCATATAAAACTAGAAAAAAAAATTTTTTAGGTGCATGTCTTCTACGGCTACACATACAAGTCTTGAGTCTGGTTTACATATTTACGCTGTTCCACTCCCTTTTTTCTCTCGGTTTCCCCCTCGCCTCTTCAAATTTACTAGGTGTAACAAGACAGGCAAACAACAACAAAAAAAAAAAGGACAACGTCAACGAGAAAAGTCAAGCAGCAAATCTTACATTTTTTTTTTTTGCCATACGTTTTCCTTCATTTAAAAGCAAACAAAACTACGAGCTACAAGAGAAAAAACAAGAAGCAAAGAAAAAAAATTATGTAATAGCTAAAACCTTATCTATTAGTAAACAAGAAATCCTACATTAGCATTTTTTTTTTCCTTGAAGAACAAATTTAAAGAAAAACAGACATTACCGGAATCTTTAGAGGGCAGACTCAGCACATTCTAAAGTTTCGTGTGCTAGCTGCACCTGCTCGCCTTCCACACCTTCCATCTCCTCAGAAGCCAAAAAATCCTTCAAGTCCTTTAGGGCTTCCCGTATTCTATTCGCTGAATGAGGAACCATCATTTGCGCTTCACTAAGTACGGTTTCTTGTTGTTTTACGCGATCCTTGTCCGATAGCTTTATAGCCTCCAGTCGAGAAGACTCACGATCCACCTCCTTTCTGGCAAATTCCAAATCCTTAAGATTTCGTTTAATGGTGTTCACCTTAATACGCAAAGACTTCATCGTGGGATCCTCTGCCTCTTTAAGGCGACCACCAAACCGATTAACAGGCTTATTTTCACCAGTAGACATGATGTATAATTGATTTTAATGAAATACCTTCAAGTAAAATTAAAGAACACTAATAGATTTTCTGAGTCATCGAACATGGTCAAGTATGAAAACAGTGAGTAATAAGTGTAAATGGGCAGCGGACCAAAGCAAACAATATATATATATATTTATACTTATTAAAAAGAGAGAAACAATAGAAATAACAAAACCTCTATTCATTGCTTTGATCAGCAGAAAACATTCCACGATCGTTTAGCATCCCATAATGGGATAAAACATTTTTCACAGTTGTCGTCGAAAAATCATCGACTCCTCCAAATTCATCGAATCCAATAATACTGTGAAAAGTATTTTTATTTTCAATCAACATCAAAGTGGGTAACATCATTACATTGAACCTCTCTGCTAAAACAGGGATTCTTTCAACGTCCACATAACAAAATCTGGTTTCAAAATTAGTAGAGGCTATTGCTCGCATATGCCGCTCCAAAATAGCACACCTTGGAGTACTTCGCCTCATAAAATTTACCACAACCCGCTCAGACTGTTCAACAATCTGAAAGAACTCCTTAGGATCAGTTACTTCAGAGAACTGACCATGGCCCTTTTTAATCCATGCTTCCCGCCGTGCTTCCATTTCTTTTAATTGTCTAAGACGCTTGTTACGAATATCCAGTAGCTCGTCGTCATCCAAGTTATCCAGGCGTTCCATTTCATCGTCAACGGCGCGTTCAATGGTTTCTGCAATTTGCAGAACTGCATCTTCAGTGGTGTTTTTCATTACTTTAATAAGAAATGTTTCTAAAAAATAAAAAAAAAGTAAAAGTAATAAAAAAAAACTCAAATTCTATTTCTTTTTTCATTCCGAGTTCAAAATCTTGTTCATTTTTGCACTTTTTGTGAAAATATTGTGCATTAACAAAGAAAAAAAGAAAGAGATAAATAAGAATTCAATCATTGGGTGACTCTAATTAAAACCATAATCCTTATTAGCCAATGTACACGTTGAAATCACATCGGCATCAGTTTTTCCTCTTATTAGCCGAAGAAAAGTGTATGAAGGGCATCCAGCAGAAGTTGAAGACGGAATGAAGCAGTCTCGCGACTGTCGTAAAACTAAAAGTGAACGCCAGAAAGACACATTACCTTTAAAGAATTCCCTAACGTCCTGCAAAACGGACGAGGGAAGGTACCGCAAGCCGTGAACGTAACCATCCCTCATTTGCAAGAGCCAATCCAGCAGCATAGGTAATGAATAAGTCCCATCTCTTGAACGAGCGTATAGACGCGCCGTCCAACGCATTGCACTACACGATTTAGCATTACTCTTCAATTCACTATTATTACCCTGAAAAACAAGAAATTTGTCAATATCCCTCAACAGTGACAAGTACAAATTTCTCGTCTCGTTATGATCAAGGGATCTTTTGTCCCCAAGTCTCGCTTTTAAGTCTTCTAAACCATATCCATCAGGTAAGAATTCTATCACCGAATCATCCTCAGGAGTAAAAACCAATATTCCATATAATATAGCCACCACCAGCAAAAGAACATGAAAGAATCGCATGACTGTCAAATGTTTTTTATAAGCCTAAACTTACTTTCTATGAACAAAGAAAAAAACTACATCTGTTTCATGCATCTCTACGTGAGAAAGCTTTCCCCACATTTTCATCAAGCATTTTCTAATAAATATCAATCAGATAACAAGCTCAAATAAAAAGTAAAATCCAATTTCAATAGCATTCCCCACACAATATAACGTATAGTAATGAAAAATAAAGCATCGATGACGCAATTTACCGTACACATCTAGAACAGCTAAGAAATCGCGTGCGATATCAAAACAGGTATTCGCGATTCACAAGGTCCTGGAATTAGAAAATAAGGGAAACACATCTCTGAAAAGCCGTCCAAAGGAACACAGCAGGTAACCACACGCTTGGGAGATGATGGAACCGACCGCGACGCACCTCTGGTAGCTTCCCTCCCGAGGTCCTAAGGGGGAAGTCTTTCACAGCACATACCGAACACTCGCACGTCGATGGCAAGAAAAGCATACGCAGAACACAGTTAGTTGTTGCTGGGGCGGGCCGCCCCACACAGGCAGAATAATAATAATGAGTCAACTGAGTTACCTTTATATGTTGCCCTATGAAGCAAAGTCAGTTAGCACCACCTCCGGACATACAGAAAGTAATGTTAATTCGCCAGAGATACCGGATATTTTGATTTGTTAGCAAAAGTTACCAGGTGCACGGGATTTGGTTAAGACACTGCTCCCTACATACGCCCTCCTCCTATTATAAGGTAATGCTATTAGTTTCAAGAGCGTGAACCACACTTGAAGCGTAATCCTCTTTTCCTTTCTAGTAGCTTGTGGAAAGAATGTCAACTGAGATAATACTGTCTACTCATTCCTGAAGGTGACCGATCTTCTTTCCCGTTACTTTTTTACCTACCCTTACCAGATACCGAATTTACAACTACGAATAGAACGCGGTTACCTCTTGAAAGGAGGATAGCTCCTCAAAAGCGAGACTTGTTTTTCTTTGATTTTAAATATAAAATTCGTAGGATGACCTTGGCTCCATATACAAATGGGCAATGGGAGACCATTGATCCCGTCTTGGCGGAATAAAGCCGCGTGCTGGTCCCATGCCAGTAC
>JASANW010001342.1:0-72515 GCA_030849725.1 Trypanosoma boissoni
CCTACTTGCTAAATGGTGCGCGTGTGCACACCCTCGCTCCGTAATCTAAAGCATTCGGCAATGCGCACACACAGATTAAAAAAATAACAATAAATGAAAGATAAGAGTGCAATATGGTATGACAAAAAGAAAGCTGCACTTTCCATGAAATTAAAACAAAACAAAAACAATAACGACATTGAGGGGACCAAGAAAAACATGGAATAAATTATAATCATAGTAAATATTCTAAAAAAAAAAAAACACTCGTTCTGGAAGCACTTTGCTTAAATTTTTCATATTCACACTTCCTACTTCAAACCACAGACACACACAAAAAAAAATGATATTATTTGAATCAAGACACACACCATATTCTTATACACCACTGCTTCAGGTTTCCACAGCATTTCGACCATTCATTTACAAGTTAAAGAAAGTTGTGTAAACTGTATAGAAAAATGCTATTCAAAGAACATACAAAAAATAAAAAATAAAAAATAAACTGTATTGCGCGACCTCCTCATTTACAAATGCATAATTAACTCTGTTTCTTATTGGCGTTGTTTGCATTTTACGTGTAAAATATATATATATATATACTACCAGGGCCAAATGGCTTTTACTGTAACATATGGATAGGAAAGAAGAAATACAATTCCCCCATCCCCCCCAGCCTTAAGAATTCAAATCCAAAGACTCCGATTCATCCAAAAGAAAAACATCATTTTGCTCTTTTTTACCACAGCATTTAGTGTAAATTGCCAAACAGATCATAATAACACAAAAGCCACCAAAGGCCACACCGGCGGCCCAGGCATAAGCGCCTCTGTGCACTTCGCCAGAGGGAGCTCCCACGACAGGGTATGACACATCGTACAAAATACCACACATACCACTTGCCCTATCAGTGACGTGAAGATCGGATGCAATTCCACCACTTTCCGTGTCCCAATCATTGAGGTAATAAAACGTTTGGTTCTTAGTTTCTCGGAGGAGACGGATAAAGCCTTTTTCTCCCCACTCCTCCCCCCAAGAGTTGCGAAGGATCCAGTAGCTCACATTGGTCATATTGTCTCTTCCATAACCAACGAGTTGTGCCGCGTGATTTATCGTTATATTTTCGCCATTTGCACCACATTCATTAAAAATACCACTTTTGTAATTTTTCCATTTGGATGCATCCACTCTTACAGCAAGTGGGCCTTTACCCACAAGCCTCTCGATAGTGATATTATAATTATTCCGTGGAAGGGTAATAACACGTTGAACAGTAACTACTTTTGGAATGGTCCTGTTAAGTATACATTTTGCTGTTTGATTTGTTGTCCTGTTTTGATCCGGGTAAGCCTCTTCCGACACAATACCACCAGTGTTTTGGATATATTCCCACGCCAACTGCACTGTACCATCACCGCATCCACTAGCAGTGTCACAGGGCCTATGGTTATCCAGACAAGAAATAACTTGCTGAGTACTGAGTGAAAAGAGTTTACCTTTTCCGATAGCGTACATACTCTCTACTTCTTCCGTCGCTGCATAAGCCCAAGAGGATTTACATTCGCCCTCAGTTTTAATAGGACTGAGAGTGGGTGGTTCAGTATCTTGCCAGCTCATGGCTTCGGGAATATCTTTATCCTCTTTAGATCTCACCAGTTCCTCAGTAAACTCCTGTAATCCAGCGGTGACAATTTTATCGTGAAGTTGAGCACGAAACTCTTTATCGGTAAGATCGCTAAACGCATTGACACCCAAAGAATACGTTTTATTAGGAGCACGGTTAAAAGAAGCCATACGATCAACATTATTATAAAAGATTTCACTCCGCTTCCTGTATTCTTCCGCATCGCGATATACTTTGTTAAATTTTACAACAAAGTTATCGAAAGTGTACTGTCCAAGTTCTTCACCGTCAACATTGGAGAAAGCAGAAACAGTAAGCAATGACGCTGTCAAAACCCAAAACCCAAATACATCAGCAACTTTCATTTTTGTAGACATTTTTTTTTTTTTTTTCGTTTACTTCGTTTCGCCACTTTAATATGCAACAGAAACTGAACACAATGATAGTCTCGCGACCAATTTATATGTTTATATATATATATATATATTGATGACGAGGTAAAGAGAGAAATAAAAATATGTTGGTACTCCTCTATAAAGCAATAATGAAACAGTGCAGAAAAGCGTATTTCTCTTAGTTTTCACTTATCAATCAAGAATTAATAACAACAACGTCAACAATAGATGTTACGCCAAACATTACAATCCAAAAAAAAAAAAAAAGTAAAACATCTCACAATCCCTAAATCAATTTTTGTTGAACACTCACACAATCAGAAAGTTCATGAAAATCAAACAAGGGCATCGGACCATAACAATGGTGCTAAAACAATTGAGATAAAGGAACAAAAGCATTCATCTCTGGCCCATGATAGTCCAAACGCGGTGAAATGTGTATTTTTTGACCTACAGTCAATACAGACATTTCCGTTTCCGTGTTAGTACGAAAATATGTGCACTGAATGTCATCTGGAGGTGTTTCATAAGGTGGCGCAATAACGTCAATAAAAAGCGCAGGCTTATCGCTTTCATTAGTAATTTCATGAAGAATACCACCTTTGGCTGGGCCAAATGAAGTGACCGAGCGAAACGAGTCGCTTTGGATCGGAAGCGCACTGCAAACATCATTGAATACCACAACACCGTCTCCTCCTTTACGAGCCCGAACTCGACCCCACAGCAACATTTCTTCACGCGATTCAGACAAGTTCGAACCCTCTGTCCAATCAAAGGATGTCACTCGAACTTCACCAAACAAGACACGCTGCCATACACGCATGCCGTTGTGATCGTGCAGTGGGAGTACTCGACTTGGCGGAATAACAAACCAAGCGATGGTTGCCTGGTTGGATTTGTATACAGTGCAGCAGCCCAAAGGAAGGTGAGACTGCCCCATCCATCGATTTGCCCCAGTGGAATGTAAAGCATCACGAACGGAGAATCCATGCAAACCAAGTGGAAAACTGCGATTTGTGACCCACTGTGTGACTGCCCATTCAGAGGCACAGATGCCAAGATCTTCTAGAGTTACACGTGCAAGTGCGTTCATAACGCAAGAAGATGGAAGCGGGCATTTTTCAGATAGCAGCACATCACGCAAAGCTTTCAAGGCCATTACGTATTCACCTGGCTTTCTCTCTTTCTCTCTCTCTTTAGGTATTACTCTCGCTCCCACTACAACTACGCCTAACAGTTAGCACTATCCCCGTTGCACCATCAACAAAGAAACCAAATGGCTATATATGTAAAAAGGTAAAGGTTCAAGAAAAAAAAATAGAAACAGGATAACTAGAGGCAAAGTGGGAGCAATAAAGAAAAGTACAGCAGCCAATCATAAGTAAAACTTAAGTGGAAATAACAATTCATTAAAAAAAGGGTGTGGAGAAAAAAACAAAAACAAATACAGGAAAAAAGAATAGCCATACAATAAGGGTGTAATGGCACAGTAAAATAAAAAATAAAAAGAACAAAATTTTACAAGGGTAAGTAACCAGAACTTAAAAGGAATATATATATTTATATATATATATATATATATATATAAACTAGGGCAAAAATGATAAAAAATTTGGTCAGTACGGGATGGCTAGACACTCGACTGCCAATCTATGCCTCGTCCTCTCATTATATTGCCGCATCACTGCTGATGCGAGACAAGTCTGCGGTACAGGTGACGAGTAGTTATCTGCGCATTGAAAATGCCGAGGGGCGGCCTCTCCTTGAGAAACAGAAGAGCGTAAAGTCCCATCTCGGGAGCGCTTACGCTCGGAGGGTTGGGGAGAGTCCCCCCCGTAAATAGCGCACGGCGAGAGCTCCGCTTCGCCCAAGCGCCAGTCGGCCATAGCAGCCGCGCCGTCCGAGTCGAGCGCAAGCAGGTCGACCGCACACCGCTCTGCCTGAGAGAGCGGGAGCGACGACGGGACCCGTTCACTCGGAGCCGTTGGCGGCGTCGCCGCTGCGACGCTGCTGGGGCGCTCTGCTCGGGGCGGCGACTTTGGCGAACAGCACCCGCTCCCTCTCCCGCCGCTCTGTTTGTCGGAGTCCGGGACAGCAGCGCCGCCGCAAGACACTTTGTCTTTCGCGCCATTTCTATGTGAAGGTGTTTTCTGTGAAGAATTCCGGTAAACCGTCCAGAGAGAAATCGGGGAGCCACGAGCAAGGGCACGATAGGGACCACCCATCTGCACCAGGCGCGTGCGGGTTGACTCTCTCTCACCAGCCGATTGTAAGCATTGATTTTCCTTTAAAATGCTTTCAGCCATGGAGTGAACTGCAGTGTTTATTGCAAGCGGCTCATCACCATCGTTGTCGGATTGGGAAATATGGAGTTTATCTTCCGTATATTGCTTCATTGTATGATTTTCCTTTTCTCTGAAGACAAAAAAGTCTGTTTCGTCTTTATGTTATATAAAAAGAAAAATGTTTTCTATGTAAGTATTCTTAGAAAATATAATAATGTTCTATATTCACTTTATGGTTTGCTGTCGACTATTTTATCTGCACAAAATTAAAAGAATGATGTATATATATATATATATATATATATATATATATAATGCTAAGGCAACTAGAAAAAAACAACAAGAAAAAGAAGTTTTGGTGAAAATATCCGAATGATTGAGCAAAACAGAATTTAATTTGAAATAATAATAATAATAATAATAAAAGCTTCAGGATTGGCATAACAATAAAATAAAGATACATGTGTTCAAAAAAAAAAAAAAACTAAGATAAAAACTCACATTACTTACAATTACGTAAAAAAAAAAAAAATCTTTTTTTTTTTTACATTTTTTATCAATTTTCAATATGCAAACTTCGCGCGAATATAAATACACAATATCCAAAGGAAGAAAGAATAAAGTGCAGATACAGAATGTTTATTCAAATTTGTAATTCACATACAATATGAATCTATGAGTTCAAATTTTCAAAGCTTGTTCTACCACAGCATGATACATAGACACACTCACCAATACAATAGTAGGCACATACACATAAGAAAAAAAAAAAGTGCAAGCAACGCCGGCATAAAAGTAAAAAAGAAACGAATGCATAATAACTTACAGTTACCCTCCCCCCCCAAAAAAAGACAGAGTAAAAATAAAAGTAAAGCAAATATCAAATGAGAGCAAAAGATAATATGTAGAGTGGCGAAAAATCAGCAGAGCCAATAAAAAGTATATGCAATAGATGTGACTGTCATTTAAAGAGTGTGTAAAAAGGATTTGCGAACAATTGGTTTCGCTCAAAGTGTCTGCCCCCACCTCCCACACGAGGCGGAAGGAAAGTGGTACACACACAAAAAATAAAAATAAAAAAAAGCATTTGTCGGCCTTCAGGAGACTCGGCTGGTTTACGCAATTTTATTCAATTCATTTGTGATAAGAAAGCAAATAAGTAGGAAGCATAAGGCGAAGTATCTTAGAAAAGAATCTTAATTGCATATCATTACTGCCGCAAAATTTCATGAAAAAAAAATATATGAGTATTAACTAAAGACAAAATGTCCTTTTTTTTTTTTTTCTTTTTTCTGGTATACATTCACCCCCTCATAACATTTTTTTTTTTTTGTTTTTTCCTCTCAGTAGTGTTTAACAAATAAGACCTCCGCTAAACTTCAAAAAAAAAAAAAAAACATATACATAGAATGGTATCAAATAAAAAGGGAAAGAAATGAATATAAAGAAGAGCACAAAGAGGGCGACCTCATGCAATTGAAACAAAACTGTTTTTCAGCACAAACAGTAACAGATGTGTATTTAGACTTGGAAGAGGAGGGACATAAAAGGGCATTCTGTATCTGTTGTAACTGCTCGACTGACAAAAAACTGAAAAATTGTACTCCGTGTACTGCAAATGACAGAATTTCTTACCGTTAGCACAAAAGCGATTGTGCATAATTTAAAAACATTCAAAATTACAATCTTTTCATTTTCAAAACAAACGGAACCTGGTGCACGAGAGAGAGAGAGAGAGAGAGAGAGAGAAAGTGAGAGAGTTTCTGTACAAGTAATGACTGGGAATTCTTCCAATGGTCCTTTGCTGCATGTGCGGTTGATGCCGTTTCCTCAAACTCTCTGTGGGCAAAGCTGCCACCCGTACCTCGTCTCTAATGTTTCGTTCACATTTTGAAATAAAACAAAAGCTTTTTGCTTTGCGGTACCGCGAGTGCATCCGCCGGCCGACACTCTCCCTATCGTCTCTGCTATCCATTGCATAAAAATCAAAAAATAAATAAATAAAATAAATGAATACATACATACGTATATCTGTCAGTTGCGTTTGCCGCGCCCCTCTCCCTTCCGTTAAAGAGAGATAGATAGCAGCAGTCATTCCGTCACAGTCCGCAGTGAAAGTAAAATCTCGAAATGCAATAAAACCAAAAGACAAGTCCAAACACAATATCAGAAATATACGCAAAGGCCGGTTTAATACATATAGACACTGTACTAAAAATGTGCTCTGCTAAGCACAATAAATACATGGAGAATAAGTGAGTAGATAAATATCATTAAAAAAAAAAAAAAGTAAATTCATAATTCGGAAACATTGGCATCACAAACAAAAAGCAACCGTATCACTCAAGTATTCAACAGACAAAAAAAGAAAAATACATCATAACAACAACAAAAAAAAATGCGTAAAAACATGCTAATAACACTTTTTTTTTTTTCCTTGTACTTTTGAAGTGTTTAAATTTTCATAAGATTTGCAGAGGATAACCGAAATGAGATTTCACCCGGTTATACGCCTAATCAAGCACAGATATATATATATATATATTCTTCAACTGCTTTAACTTTATTTTAAATATTTACCTTAATAAAGTTCGTGAGTGAAGCAAGATCCCGTGGGCCTTGGTACTGCATGCCTTCTTTGTTTCCTTTTGGAAACAATTTAAGAGTTGGAAACCCACGCACTTCATACGCAGATGCGATATCACTGTACTGCGAGGCATCAATTTTTGCGATGATCACGTCCGGTGCATTTTGCATTTCTTTTGCCAATGCCGCCCAGTTCGGCTTTAGGCGCACGCAGTGCCCACACCACGGCGCGTAAAACATAACAAACACATGCCTCGCGGGGTCCTTGACGACTCTGTTAAAGCTTTCGGGGTCCAACTCGAGCGGCTCGCCCGGTTCCCCGTGGGCCGCGGGGAGGCAGAGAAAAGAGACCAATGCTGCAAATGAAAAAAGCAGAAGAACAACTTTGGGGAAGTTGTGCATGGCGTACTCTTGTGTTTATCTATTTCCTTTTAGAATATATATATATATATATTTTTTTTTTTTTGTAATGTATCCTAATTGAATTTCCACGTTAAAAGTGAATAGCAAAAAAACAACTCCAAAAATAAGAAAAAAGGCAATCATGTAACGACACAAAGGCAGTTAGAGCTAATGCACTATATATATATATATATATATAATTTTAAATATATGTGCACACATAAACAAGAGAAAACATTAAGAAAAAGACATTGACAATTCACCGTAACAAAATACCTCTAACTTTTTGGTACCATCGTAATATTGTATAACACAATAGTAACGTGGTCTCTCAACCAAACAAGGAAAAAAAAAAAAGTTATGAACTTTGCACCATAGCACACACACACACACAACAACAACAAAAAAAAAAAAAACAACTAAAAACGGCTTTTCTTTTGTTCTGCCATACATAAGCACAACTCACAGAAAAGGCGTAAAGTTGCGCTTAAAAAAAATCGAATCGGTGGCGTTGTAATTTCATTATATGAATAAAATAAAGATAAAAAAGGAAGCATAAGGGGTACAATGCAAACCACAAGAAGGATATATATATATATATAAAGAATGGGAAAGGATTCACAAGAATCGAGAGAGTAAACTGCACCAATCTTTACCCTCACAGTCCCAAATAAAGTAAAACAAACAAAGAATCACGTTATGTTTTTCAATGTATGATAAACATAAGCATGTGTGATTCTAATCTAGATCTTATTATCCATTTTGTTTTTCTTTTTTACCATTCACAATTTCCTTCTATTTCATACTTACTTTCAAAAGCCTCACAACCATAACAAACGCACACACACAAAAAAAACAAAAAAAAAAAAACAAGAAAAGCTCTTTCTTCAAGGACGTCTCCTGTAGGACATACTTCTTTGAGGTGCACATACACAAACACACACAAACAAACGTATACATAATTATACACAGATGTATACATATTATGCATAGCAAGGCGCAGTGAAATGTATAAGCCCAATAGTAAACGCTCTACACCCACACTTGATGTAAGCAACTTTTTTTTTTTAAAATCCTTTTTAATTCTCTCTATTGCTTCATCTGTTTATTGCATTTTTTTTTTTTTTAAACTTTACGTACGATTCAGCCTTAATTCGAATTCAAATACCAATAATAAAGCTAAAACCTGTAGTCGGCAAACATGACGCCACGGGGATCGACAGCTTTTAATGCATTTCTTTCGTCAGGCCGCAGAGGTGGCGAGCCCTCGTCAACTTCAGGAAAGTACTGCGTGTCCAGCGGATTTGACAGCTGCGGCACAAATGCAGCTTCTGTTTCCCGCAAGTGATCCCAATCAATTTTACGAAAGAAGTAATGCATTTTCATTTCCTTAAAGTCCATACGATCTTTTGGATCGCACATGAGTCTTTGCATAAAGTCCACGGCGTCCTCAGGGACGCCTTGGCCAGATGGATATATCAAATGATCTCTCCAGTGCGTAATCTTAAAACATGTCGAGTTTGGATCTCCCGAGTAGAATGGCGGGATACCGTAAAGCATCTCGTACATGATCACTCCAACGGACCACCAGTCGCAGCTAATGCCGTACTTCTGCTTCACAAGAATCTCCGGTGCAATGTATCCAGGGCTACCAACAACTGAATCAAAGATGCGACGATCACGGATATGCAAAGAGCTGTTATTTTCTCTGGCTGTCTTCAATTCCGCATTATCTGTTGCCGTATTCTTATCAACAGGCCATTCTGTTGGAGCAAGTTTAGAAAAACATTTTGAAAGCCCAAAATCTGTCAACTTTATGTGCCCAGAGGCGTCCAGTAGAATGTTATCCGGTTTGATATCTCGATGGGCATATCCCATTGCATGCACACTGGCCACTGCTGCACAAAGCTCCGCAATATAGAAGCGTGTGCTCTCCACATCAAATTTTTGCTTCAGACATAGCCAAGATATCATATCTCCACCTGGCATGTATTCCATGACAATGTAAAGATGTTCTTCATCATGAAAAATATGATAAAGCTGCACCACCCAATTGTTCCTTTTTGCGGCCTCAACCATCAAGTCCTTCTCAGAGCGAACGTGAACAATTTGTTTTTTGCGAACCATATCCGCCTTGCGCATACGCTTAAGCGCGTACAACTTGCCCTCGGCGTCATCTTTTTGACGGCATATGTGAACCTCACCAAAGGCTCCTTTGCCAATACGTTTTAAAAAAAGAAAGTCGTTTACAGTAATTTCCCGCCTTCTAGGTCCTAGTGGCCGAGCACTACGGCCAGATGAAACACAACTAGAGACGCCTTGGTAGAATTCCTCCAGAACTGTTTTAGACGCAGTAGCCTTGTGGTGAGTGACATCAGATATGGGACTAGTCTCAGTGTACGCGGCTCCTTTGGGAATCTTTTGAACCTCTTTTTGCATAATGAGACGGGAGCTAGTCTCAATGCTAGTCCGATCAAAAAAAAAAAATACTTAATTAATCTATCAAAGTAAAGATATATATATATATATATATATATAAGTTTACTAATGTACCGAGTCAATAAAGAACCACAAAAGATGTGGAGAACGACAAAACAGTGATACTGAGGACAACCAAATAACTTGTCCCTTCTACTTTACTCCCTTTACCACTTCAATCCAACCTGCTATACTACACTCTCAAAAGAAAGAACAAAAAACAAAACAACAACAACAAAAAAGAGGTAAAAAGAAGATTACAAAATATTTACATTTTTAATTATTTTTTTTCTTCATTTTCCTTTATAATTTGATTTTATGTGTGGGAAAAAAAAATTTTATATTTTGCTCATACCATGCTTACAGTGTTCATGAACAGTTATGCGTGTCGCAGTCAATGATTGCGTAAAAAAAAAAAAAATGTGTATAGCACTCAAGTATCTTTTTCAACGCGGTATACTTCTCTCTTGGTTTCCCGTATGACACTTAGATCCATCTATACTTTCTTAGTGCTCTTAATCAATTAAAACAGTTTTTTTTTTACCCTCTCTCTTTTCACCACACAGAGACATTCACTTTTTTTTCCAATCGATCATCCATCATAGTCTTCTCGTGTTGTACTGTTTCTAACGACAAGGTGCCTTTTTTGCGGAGACAGGAAGCATTAGCCGTGAAATTTCTTTTAACAGCAGATTATTCCTTCTCGCTGAGCCAACGATAATAATCGTGCACAATGTAATACCGGCCCTCTGCTTTTCTAATAACAAGTCGTTGAAAAAACTCACGCTTGTGCTCTTCGTCATAAGTCACAACGCCATGAACAGTCAGGAGGAATGAGTCCGCATTTTCGTTTCCAGGTAATGGTTGAGCGTCTACACAGTCAATCTTGTGGCTCGTCTTGGGGAGGCTACTAAGATACTCTGCAATGGCGCCAGTGTTTGGGAGAGAGTGGCCGTTCCACTCACACAGCAGTGGAGTGCCGGGGGCGTAAAGATTCACAATTTCTGGTCTTCTGCTCACATCATCAAAGAGCTTATAAAGCTGCTGGCGAAATTCTAGGGCCTTTTTCGCCACCTCTGTACAATCCGAAAACTCTGTCATTACCAACTAAGCAAAACAACACCAACAACACAAAGATGAAAAATAGAATGCAAAAAAAAAAAAAAAGATACATATATACGCATAATAGAAATTATTATTACGTGAAAATGTAGCAAAAGAGAAATTCAATAAAGAACGAAAAGTATATACATAACTATACAGATATACCCAGAAAATAACGATGTTTTTAGGTAGTTGTATATATATATATATATATATATATATATGTATCATGGAGAGAATCTCCCCATTTTTTTTCTGCAACATACACCAGCTCCACATTGTTTCTCTCTTTTTTTTTTTTTTCTTTACCTTCGCTATGATATTGGTTCTGCCCCTATCACTTGCTGCAACATTGCTCCAGAAAGTATTTCGCTACATACGCGTCGCAAAGGTGCGTTAAAGAGCAACTGCCATTTTCCCTCTTGCCTTTGTCTGTGCTTCAGTTCTCGTGCAAGTGTATGGAGGTTTTCCTCCCATGTGGCTTGCTGCTGTGGCGATGATGACACAGCGAGTCGCGCAATGCAGGCACAGACGCACAGTTTCTCTGTCATTGCAATCCCAATGGAGTCCTCCTGCTCCTGCTCTGCAAGAAAGCACCCGGACGCCTCCATAAGGCTCACGTGCCGCTCCACGAGCAGCGCGAGGTCCTCCTCCGTCGCCTCCGCGCGGGCCATCAGCAGCTCCGACTCGGCCTGCAGGCTCGCGAGGAGATACCAGCGCTCCATGAGCAGCGGGACAGGCCGCATGGCGCGCAGTGTGTCCAGCGCCTCGCGCCAGCGACTGCACCCCAACAGCACCGACACACGCCGCGCCTGCGCTTGCGCGTGCAGTAACGTGAAACCAATGCGCTCGGCACTTTCCAGAACGCAATGAAGAGCGTCAAGGGCGCCAAATTGGTTTTCCCGCTGCGACCACATCATTGTTGCAATCATATCTGCGTAGAGTACACCCATGGCAAAGTGACTCGCTGCGCTCACTCGACGCAGTGCATCGCCAATCTCCGGCAAAGCTGCCGAGTAACCCAAGTAGTGTGCAAGTTGCGCACGCTCGTACTGAATGTGCTGCCAAAGGAGTAAATGGTCTGGCGGCCAGTAGTGGAGCTCCTTCAAGCGCGAGGCAGACTTCTCTGCCGCGACAAGAGGCTCATCCAATGTCATAGGAGCACTGCCAACTGTAGAACGACTACAGAAGAGCATCGTCTCTGATAAGCGGGTAAGAAATTGGTATGCCGATTTCATGTACCCATGGTTGCGCAGCCACACGGCACACACGAAGCGATATATGGAGACAAAGAAAAAGTTTGACTGTACAACATGTACCCCCGCTTCGCCATAGTGCTTCTCCACTGCGATGAGGAAGTCGTGGAGAATACGAAAGGGCCCTGCACCGGATGAGGCATCCATAGTACCGACCTGCACGGCAAGCGCATTGTGCGCGGTTTGCCGCAGTGCCTCGCGCAGAAGAAGAATTGGTGGGCGAACTGCCGCAAGAGGCGATTCTACGGCGGCATCCTCATCAATCTGCGCGAGGAGCGCACCGAGCGACTCCACGCTCATCTGTTGCGGGCACGACCGCACACCATAGTACCCTGCTATAATTGTCAAGGTCTCACGCGAGACGCTGGTAATCATTTCAGCCGCAAGCGTGGAGGACGGGTCGAGCAGGGACTCCATCTCACTTAACCACAGTGCGTGGCGCACACTCTGCGCAATGGTTTGCACGACAACCGATGACTGTCCGCCTGCCGGGCCCGCATCTATTGCCACACGGCTCTCCTCCGCCGCGCTTGTCGGGGCCAACGCAGCGCCTCCGCTCTCCCCAATCCCGCCCGTCGCGAGTGAGGCGTTGCCGGTGACAATCACAGAGCGCAGTGAGGTATCTATGGTCCCCGGGGCAACCAGCAGCAGCAGTGCAGCCCCTAAATAGCCAAGAGACCCAGCGTGATGCCGCGGGGCATACGTGTCGTCTGTGGCGGCCCGTGTGGAGGCGCCTGCGAGCTGAAGCATGATTGCAATGTCCCCGGCCGCAGCGGATGTGTCCTGACAGGCAAAATGCACGAGAAAGCTGTTATAGTGCGCAAGGGTAAGGAGTTCGTCCGAACGCCACTGATGGCCGACGATAACAGCTATGCGCGCACAGTGTAGAGCCGCCTCAATTGATCGAAAAGAGAGGTAGCACTGCGAATAAAGCAGTACGCCGCTCGTGATACTCAACAGAACGGAGTAGTGCGAGAGTTGTGCATCCGGTGGTACCTGTCCTGATGTCTGCTCTCCACCCATACGCTCAAGTACATTGTGATCTGGAAGCTGCATCACCACACCGCTCTGCACAAGTGATTCAATCAAACTGCGATCCTCCAGCCCGCGTCCCTCGCAAATACGCCGCATCGCCGTGTGCATCGTCGCAATGTTCAACTCTGCTCGTTCATCCGTTGCGGGATAAAAGCTACATGCAGCTATGCGCCGAGAAAACGGTGGGAGGCCCGAGTGCTGCGATGTCCGAAGCTTTCTTTCAAGGTCGACGAGCCAACGCCCAAGCGCCTGCGCAATGTGTGCTTGCCACGCAAAGGACGCACAGTTCCAGCTCACCTTGACCCAAACTGAAAAGGCCACTGTGATGCTCCCGGCCTCACTCGCCGCAGCGTCTTCCTCCACACCAGTAAACAGTTTAGTCAGCGACAAGAGAATCGCTGAGGCGCGTGTGTCTCCGCTGCACTCCTCTTCGGACAAGACACTTTGGGACGTCATGAGCCCAATAAGCTCCCGCAGCGCATTATCGTGCGCGTCAGCCCCGGCCACGTTGAGACAGAGATCGAGCAGTTCTTCCATGTAGCTGAAACCGGGCTCACGGCCCGCTGGGGGCACAGAAGCCAATCTCGGCGTAGTCACCGGAGACGATGGCGAGGCCGTGCGCTCGGCTAAACCAAATACCATTGGGAGAGACGCGGAGCGCCCGCGCGAGGAGCGGCGAGAACTGCGCGGGTCCAACGCAGAGGGGCCGTGTAGGAGCGCATTAAAGGCAACGGAGAAGTTTGTCTCTGTGTCGGGGGAAACTTTTTGCGTCGCCACGTCTCCTGCCTCCGTGTCACAGGAGTCTGTGCCGGGTAAAACAGATGAAGGAATTTCATGGATAAATGCCACGCGCTGTATGTACCATGTCGAAAGTGATTCGCAAACCTGCGGGTTATGTACGGAATAGGATGGCCAAAGCGAGGCAATCGCTTTGCCACAAAATAACAATGCGATATCTGCAAGACGTGGAACACCTTCAGCATTTGGAATACCCAAAGCGCCTTCCCGCATTGTTTACGATAAGCGTATTCGTGTTTTCGCTGTTTTTTTTTTTTTTTTTACTTTCTCCTCTGCCTTTTATTCTCTATTTTGGTATTCCTCGTCCTGTGATAATACACGTACGTCTCTGTGAACACTTTATATTATAATTTGAATAAGGTAAAAAAGTTTTCCGTGTGCAAAACCAAAAAAAAATATTTTTTTTTTTATTTCTAAAAAGCAAAAGTAAAAAACGCAATTTCACACATAAAAAAGAAAAAAAAAAGAAGCCTATAGACTGGGTTGGAAGAACAGAGAGAAATTTTCTTGCAAAAAAAAAAACAAAACAAGAGTTCAAACATTCCTAGCTCATCCAAGAAAAAGCAAAAATAACAACAACAGACAACATATTAATAACAATAATATCACACAGCATAGACTCGGTTTCTGTAAAAAGAAAAGAAAAGCCGTTAGTTCATTAATTCCGGATCGCGTTGATGGAGTTCATGTCGTGCCAGCGCCATTGCACTCCGACTGTGGCGCTTTGACCGCTGTGCCTTGAAAGAAAAGCGCTTGGCGGTGCCGGACTTGGGCGGGCCAGCGGCGTCCACTTCCTTTGCCCATTCCGTTTGGCAGAGACGGCACTTGGGGCATGCCGTTGCGCCCGGCGGCAAAAGACAGCGCAGCCGCACAGGCATGCGAAACGGCGATACGCATTTTCGACAAACAAATGGTACTACGGTATCGTCATGAATGGTCATCTTTAGCACTTTGAATCGTGAAACTGTTCGTGCCATCTCGCGGCAAACATCTGGACGCTGAATGGTGAGAAGGTTGAGTGGCGTATGGACCGCACCGCTGCACTGAGGGCATCGCGCATAACGCACGAAGCGATCCGCAACCGTCGCGCCAAACTCATGCGCACAGTACCGGCAGCGCCACTGCAGTCGCCGATTGCTATCCAAAGGAATCGCTTTTGGGTCATCGCGCGGCTGAAGCATGGCCTCGGCAAGCAGGAACTCATCGTCCGCGAGAAACGCATGCGAATGCCGCGACTTGGTGCCCTCCTCCGCGCGCTCACACGAGAGGCAGAGCGGCTGGGCGGTCTGTGTGCTTCGTTGTCTCCGCACTCGCGCGTCGACGGACTCTTCCCACGCGCGGCGGCACTGCGGGCAGGACCACCACACGACCGCCGCGCACGGCAGCGGGACATCCGCCACAGACTCAAACATCACGCGGTTGTGCAGCATGGCATTCCGCGCAGCGTCCCACTGCGCCGCGATAAGGGGAAAGGCCTCTGCGAGTCGCAAGGGATTCGGCGGCGGCGAAGAAGAAACTGAAGAAGCGGAGGAAGAAGAGAGTGGTTTGGCGGAGTTGCGGCAGTGTGGACATGCGAAGAAGTCAGAGACTTGCGGATCGCAGCGGTCGGCGGGGCGGGCGGACCAGCGGCAGTCGCACCGACGACAGCGCCACGAGACGACGTGAGCCCACGAGGGCAGAACAGTCACCGGAGAGTCGGGGGCACAGTGGAGGTGAGTCAAATTGCGCGCATTCTCCGCCACGTCGAATTCCTTCTGAAGCACAGAGGGAAGCGCGTCAAGCGAAAACCGCAAGGCACGCAGTGGTGAAGTGAAGTGCACGCAGCGGCCGCAGCGGCTCAGGTCATTCACTGAAAGGCAATGTGCAGTGGAGCGGCGCAGCGCAGAAGACGACCAAACCACTGAAAAAAGAGAAAACATATTCCCATGTATTGGTGCAGCCTTTCCTTTTCTTCTTTTTTTTTTTTTTGGTGGAGCAAACCACACACACACACACAATATATAACAAGCGATAATAATAATAATAAAAAACGAAGCTTGTTTTTTGTAAATTGGAAGCCGCAAAGTAAGCAAAGAGCAAGCAGTTGTGCAACTCCGCCCTCCCCCCAAAATGATAATAAGTACACAACAAAAAGTGTAGTATAAAACTACAGAGAGAACACCAGGCGTATGGCTAAAAATTTTTTTTTTCTTTTCGTACGGACTTTCTTTTATTCTACCAAAGAGAAATCACAACAACTATCAATGTATTTGATAAAAGTGCACTAGTTGAAAATCTAAAAATAAAAATTCCATCTAACAACCCCTTCCCTCCGCACGCACACAGACACGCAGCAGCATAACGTGTAATATTCATAGCATACTACGTCAGATGGGATCTTGGAGATATCTTATTCATAGAGCCATCCAAACCGCGCTTGGCAGGAGATGATCTTACTGCGCTGCCGACTGTGTAACGATTTGGTATTCGCACAGAGGATTCGTTTGGTCGGCGCTGTTGGAGAATACAACGGAAGAGATTGTCTGGCACAATAAATAGACAGTTCTCCTCACATTCCTCGAGGCCTTTCATGCGGCGCCACATGGCACTTGATGGATCTAACCGAGGCATCACCACAACAGTCGCTTCACCCAGATTACACGTCACCTCACCCCCCGATGCAATAATGACAGAGCGAATATCATTTCCAGGCGGCTCTTGCGGGGAGGTGTTGGGGTGAATCCAAAATTTTCCACCAGAGAAAAGCGCCCTGCGTTGTTCTGGAGGCGTTTGCATAAGCTGGTTTAGTGAGAAATCATTTACAGCTTCAATGCTGTCCCGCGTCCGCTGTTCCGTGTAGCGAAAGGCGTTGGGGTCCACTCCGTTAGCGGAGGCAGAGAGAGAAGCGTTAAACCACGCACGGTCCACGATATGTTCTGCGTAAGGCAATGCGGACAAGAGCTTGATGCTGCGCATGAGTGGACCATCAATAACCAAATGTGTGAGGCGATGAAACTCAGATGGTTCGGGATTTACAATAATATTCAACCGCCGCAATTTCCCTGTTTGTGCATTTGTAACGCGCATGCCTGTCGTAACAACTGTTACACGCGGCCGAGCACACTGAGACGAAACAAAGGTCTCCATTTCTTCAGCAATAAATACTTTTCTTTTTTTCTTCGATGAAGACGTTTTTTTAGCACGAGGAGGAGAGGAATGCGGAGCCTTTTTCAATCGAGTTTGGCGAGTTCGCCGGGCTTTTGATTGTGCAGCTCCATTAGAGGTGGGAACTGTAGTCGTTGATGATGTATTCGTCACTGCGGGTAACGCCGGAGCAGACCACTGCGTTCCAACATCAATTCCCTTCGAGGGCTTAGGGTTTTCTTGAACTACTTCAGACCTCCTTTTTGAACAACCAGAGATACGAATTGTCAGGCGGTGCGTATCACCAAAGCGTAGAAATATAGAATCATCAACGTCTTTTGTGCGAATACTGTAGCGGTGAAGCGGAAGCAGAGGAACAGCAGCGCAATAGGTCCCATTGCTCGAAGAGCAGTCGGTGACATCAAATGAGGTCCACTTGTAAGATGATTCAGGGTCATCCGCTGCGCGGCAAAAGTGCAATCGAACCTCACACTGCAGCCTCGACAATGCAAAACGCGTAGCTTGCAGAGGCGCAGGAAGATTCCTTCGGCGCACTTCGTACACATATGTGACTCGTAATGGGTGCCCGGCATAAGCGGCCCCGAGCTCCACCGTGGCACTGAGCGATGGGTCTTCCAGCGACTCCCAGAGAGCGGAGACCACTGGGAGCACAGGGGAACAGCAAGCGGTGGTGGAGCCAAAAGGTACAATAGGAATAACTGTTCGATGGGTCGAACGCTTTTGTGGTATCGCCTGTGGCTTTTCCTTAGCAAAAGAGAGTTGAGAGTGCTGCGAGTGTGCTAAAACCCGCTGAGAGTCGTGAGCCGCACCTTCATCAATCAGTTCGACAGATTCATCATCCTGGAATTGATCACCCACTTCGCCCCCTTCAGATTGCACGGCGGTGATGGTTGAACAGGTTTCCGTGTCATCCTCCTGAGCAGGCTTCCCAATAATCGTTTCACGTTCTTCTTCGTCAGTCGTATTCCCAGACAGATGAGTCACGGGAGATTGAAACTGTGTTGCGCAGAGCATCTTCTCGCAGTAGTTTACTCTTTTGGGCGTAGATACACATAAAATTATATGATTGTAACAAAACGAGTAATTGAAATCGTTGGAATAGCGACAAAAAATGATAAGGCAGAAGATAAAAAAAAGAAATGAAAAGCAAACCAACAAAAACAGATTATGCCAACAAGATTGTAGTTATCTTTACACAAGTGCATGTATACATATATATATATATATATATATATATATATATGTTTCACTGCAAAGAAAAACGAAGAACTCTAGTCGACGCAAGCTCCTGTTTTAAGTTTTTTGTGCTCTTGAATTGCTAAGCACGGGAGGGGGAGGGAACGAAAGCAAATACCAACTACTGTTATTGTTGCCTTTTTATATTCCTTTTCGCTCCTCACCATTCCAGTGATTTCTTCAATTAATATTGTACTTGGTAATTACATCCGAACCGTACAATGCTACAGCAATGCTCGTTCCATCCTCTGAAAAAGCTGCCCCTGTTGGTAATGCATTCGCCACGTGCATTGTTGCCAAAGGCGACACCTCTGTAACTCCGTTCGCACCCACTGTCGGTGCAGTCCAAAGAGATATATACCCATCCTCTGCGGCAGAGAGCAGTGTATTTGTACATATGTTATAAGCTAGAACATTAATCCACCTTGCATGGGCACATACTTCAATCTTCACATTCCCTGTCTCACCATCGATCATGAGAATCTTTCCGGACCCCAAAGCCGCCACCGCAAAGGCTCCTCCGCTCACAATCTGCAGTGCTGTGACCGATTCCCGGAGCTGTACCGAAAAGGACGACTGGCGCTCTCGGCTCCAAAACACCAAAAGTCCCCTCGCGTCTCCGGTAACTGCAAAGAGTGAGGAATCGGGAAACGGACTAATCTGCGAGGCCGTGACGGCAACACTCGGGTGAGCGCTAATGCCTATTTGCGCCACAAACGATGGTGATGCATTTGCATTAAACTCCGCAAATGTGACTACACCGTTGAGAGTTCCACAGACAAGATGCACAATACCTGTTCCTGAAGGAACGGCAATGGCACTGCAGCAGCCCAAGCCATCCGCTTCGTTGTGGGTTATTGAGCCTAAAACTGAGCGCGACGACCGCAGCTCCGTCGAAAAACGCATTGTTGCGAGGTAAAGAATCTCTTCTTCATCACAGACTACAGAAGGCTGAACTGAAAGCGCCGTGCACTGCACAATGCTGTCTGGACTTTCACAAACAAATGGTATAGCGCAAGAGTCGCCAGTAACCGTGTCCAGAGCAAAGCAATGATTACGTGATGCGTACACTAACTCATTTTCCTTGTCACAAAAAGAGAGATTGTTGCAAAGCAGCGACGGAGGCGGAGCGTAAGAAGAAGTACGGTACTCAGCCACACGAGAAAAGGTACGCGACATCAGCAAATGCTTTATTCAAAGACAAAATCCAAAATCTAAAACCGCGCTATATTTCTTTATATTACGTTACTATTTTTAAAATACCGCAAACTTTTTAGATGTCTAAGAAGATAACATAGATATATACAAGTACCCTTTTTTTTTCCTTGTACTAAAACTAACAAAAAAAAAAAAACCAGTAAACATTAGACAAATTATATATATATATATATATATATATAAAGGAAAAACAAAACCACGAAGAACTAAAAAAAGGTGCTTCGACAGACAATTGTGACTTTCCCTGTGCAATAACACTCACCTGAGAGAAACAATAACAATAAATGCCCCCACACAGAGGAGTGAAATGAGCGTCGCATGCACGACAGGTAGATCAGCCAACACAGCAACAGGAATCCGTTGGCAATTACGCGAAAGAGCAGCATCACTCTTAGATCTTCGATGCTCTTCTATTTCTATATAAACGGAAGGACATGCCTTTGAATGACCAGTAACTAACACAGTATCGATACAACGTTCAACATAGGAGTTTCCGTTTAAAAAATTATTTAGAGTAAAAGATGTTTGCACATCTACTTCTTCGTACCTTGCGTGAATGGGTAGCAAAAGCACAGCTTTTTCGTTGTGAACCCTTTCACCTTTTGATGGTCTTCTCGCAAAGGATAAGTTCACAGCGTTCACCTTGTACGGTATGAAAAAAGCTGGGGCCTCAATATCAAATAAGTACTCTGATGCGATATGTAGAGGTGTATACGCAGATGTAATATCTTTTTGCTCAGATGAAACAATACGGTAGAGCTGTTCTAGTTCTGCTGAGTCAAAGAAAAAAGAGTGTGGTAAATCAATACAAATGCTTAAGTTATCAAAAAAGCGAGGAAATTCAATGTCGAACTGCATGTGATAACCTGCTCCTTTAAATCCCCAGCGGCACGGTCGATCTGAAAAGTTACACAGTTCACTTTGCTCTGCCCCCGATGTATTCACGCATAGCAATACAAGAACTAGCAATATAGCTTTGAGGCTCATACTTGAAATGCACTTTAGTTGTCTCTTAGTTTCCTCTACTCCTACACTTGTACAAGATCCACAACAGCAGGAAAAAACAATAAATAAAATAAATAAATACGATACAGGGAGAGAGAGATAGAGAAAGCCACCCCTCCCAAAAAAAAAAAAAAACATATATATGTATATACAAAAAAAAAAAGAGAAAACCATCAAGAAGGGTATTCCAAGGCAAATAACACGCGACAAATTACACATTAGAAGACCAATAAGCAAACTTTCATCACACAAACACATGCACACAATAAAATATACATAGTTGGAAAGAAAAATACAAATCGGATAGCGAAAAAATAATTTGTAAATAAATGAATAACAAAACTACCAACTAGTAAAATAGAACTCACTATAAAACACAGATTTGCACATGCAACGAAAAGAAGCATACCACACTATTACGCGGAGTATTCCTTCTCAAGCTGCCTCCACTGTGTTATCATTTCCTCCAGACTTTGAATCTGCTGAGACAGTTCGTCTTCTGCATAAACGTTAATGCACCTCGAGCCCACCGACTTACTACGTGACATACGATTTGGGTGGTTCAGACTCCCTTCTCTTTCTACAGACCTTGTGATGCTCTCCGCAGCCCTTGGCGGCGTACCTAACGACCATGAAGTGTGTTCTACGGGACTGCATCCTATGGCTCTGTTTGTCACGGGGTGAAACGTACACTCGCGCGCGATCATTTCGTCCTCTTCGCGCTGGCGCGCCTTGCAGTGAAGTTCACGCCGCTTCAGCAGTTGCGCATTCCGCTCCTCAAAGTCAGAGGAGATCAAAGGCACAGTCGGGCGGCTCGTGCTGCGGCGCTTGTTTGGTGAATAGGCCAATTTGTGGTTTATCGGCGAATGCCCTTGCGCCATTGCGCTTTTAATCCTTTGCGCAGACTCCGCATTCTGTGCGGCGGACTGTTCCTTTTTTAAGTTTTCGCGCTGGCGGTGCCGCTCAGCGAGCACTGCGCTGCGTGCGTTCACGCGAGTCCTTGTCGCGATGCGCGCGGCCGCCTCCTCCGCTTCGGCCTTTCGCTTCGCCGCCCGCCGAACTTTTTCGCACCGCGCCGCATCCCGCGCGGCCATTTCTTTCAAATGCATTGCAATCGATGCGCTTGACCGGCGCTGCGCGGGCGGGCGCTCCTCCGCTTCGGCCTTTGCGGCGTTCCTCGACGCCTGCCGCTGCGTGAGGCGGTCATAGACCCGCGAGTCGTTTGCCGCCCCGTCCCCGGGGCCGGGCGCACGTATGCGCCGCGCGAGGTCTGTGATGGCGGGGCGAAATGCCGGTGTGTACTTCTCGCGCAGGGCATTCAGTCGCGACTGCCGCGCTGCCGCGTGTCGCTGCGATTCCTCCACAACACTGACGCGGCGGTGGTTCGCTGCCATTTCCTTCACAATGCGGTCGGAGATGACATTCAAAGATGAGGCGCGGTGCAGTGCGGCGGACTCCGCCCGTTCGGCCTGCGCGGCAGCGGAACTTATGCGCTCGAGCCGGCGCTGCTCCCATGCCTGCGCTGCATCAATGAACTCCACACACGTGCGGGGCTCGCGCTGTGCCGCGTACTGAGAGAGCTGAGGGCGAAAGCAGAGATCATCGGCTTCGCGCTCACGCGACTGCCGCTCCTGCGCCTCCATCTGCGTGCGCCGCGCCTGGCCAAGTCGCACAAATGCGTCAAAGTCACGCGGGACTGGCAAGGACTTGGGCACATGTGATTGGGCTCCTCCCGGGGGCTTCGGTGCGGCAGGAGGGGGATTGCGTTTTTCTTTCGGCAACTCCGGCGGGGGACGGAGAGGCGAAAAGTCGGAGAGGCGCGGAATGCCAAGAATCGGCGGAACCACCACGCCATGAACGGTACGATGCCCCATCGCCATCGCAGGCGGGTGAGGATATGTCTCGCAAGCCTGCGTGAAACTCCCCGGTTCACTTGGATGACGGGCGTCCAATGTGTTCAAACCAATGGTTTTCAGACCGAGGAGATTTTCTGATACGGGCGCATTGTGCTCACTAGACAATGAAGATGAGCACTGCATTGGAAGGGGTAAATTATTTTCCGTCCCCTTCACGGCGGGTGCATGTGGCGGAATACCACTTATTTCACTTCGTGGCGTCTCTACAATTTCTTCAGGAGTCATTAAAACCGACATAGTCTCTTCTGGTTGTCCTATGTCACTTTCTGTATCCAAGACAATCGAGCTGTCTGCACCGTTGATTGATACATTATTTAAGTCAATCTCCAACGACACTGTTATTAGTGAATCTGCTGACGGGGATTGTTCCTTCTTGTTCACCTTTTTATCCGCATCACAAACATCCAAAGCAACTGCCTTACACTCCAGATTTAACGGTGACGAGTCCTGCACTGCCGATGCTTGTGCCGCACCTTCTTCACTAGGTGATATCTCTGCAGCTATAGCAATAGGAGATGTCGAGTATATGGAAATCGGCCGATAAGGCGAACAGCCTTCATCATCAGACGTAGTATGGGATTCAAGAGAAGCCTCACGTAGCGCAGACATAGTTTCACCATGAAGCGTGAACTTATTCAAGCGCTTCTCATCATGACGTGTGCTTTTTTCCTTCTGCTGCTCGATCTTCTTCATTTTCTTCCGACACAATGCGTCATTGTACATTCTTTGTAAATGAATACAAAAAGCAATAATAAATAAATAAAACTTAATGTATATATATATATATATATATACCTAGTAGTGGATGCGCTAAACTAAATAAAAAAATAAAAAACGCTTCTTCTTTATATATATATATATATTAAAAGCAACACTTTTTTTTTCCGATGTACTGTACAAAACGCTAAAGATCTTCGATTAACTTTATGAATTTCTTTTTCTACCTCAACAAGTTTAGAGCTATATATATATATATATATATATATATACAATGAGAGAGAGAGAGAGGGTGGGAAAGAGGAACAACGAATAATAAATTCGTCAATAAGAAACAAGGAAACCCATAATCCACCAAAAAACTATATATATATATATATATATATAAACGGTGCAACCTTTCCTAATTCAAAACGTATATCTCTCTAAGAAATCAGCGCCTTTCCCCCCCCCCCTTTTTTTTTTTTATTAGGCGAGGCACCTCCGGCGCCTCGACTTTATATTTGTTGAACATTCTCGGTAGGGGTTGTAATAGAGTGAGAATAAAAAAGCTTCACAGCAACTCTAAGCTCTTTTGTCTAACGGCGTGCTGCGTGTGCTGATGCGCGAACTGTCTTCTCTCGTGTCTCTGCTTCTGCTTCGTCTCCGGCGCTCCCCTCCGCCGCTGCCTGTGGTTACGGAGCGCCGCGAGGACGCAAAGAGCAACAGTGTGATCTGTGTGAAGGCAAGGGGCGCGGTGATGGTGCCAACGACTTCGCCCCAATACTCACCGCGTGCGCCACCCACTTGTCGACCCGCCGCTGCGCCAACCACTCTGAATACTGTTACAATTACACGAGATGCCGCTTGCGAGGCGAGTTGAGAAAGGTTACTATGTTTCGGATTCACATATCGCTTGATAAAGAAGCTGACCGTGTCGACAACGACATCACCCACCAGAAGAATAGTGTTGCGCTTGAAAGAGTCTTCCAGCGCAGCCAGGGCTGGAATGGGCTCCCTATACACTTGGAGATCCATCTCGGATGGTTTTCGCCCCACAATAGTTGCAAGAAAAGGGGGCAACTTTAGCGCCGCGACAAGTTCGGCTACATAGTGCTGGTGTAATCTCGGGTACATGTCCCAAAGGTATACGGCACCGCCGCTGTATGGTTTTTCTTGACGAAGCAAAACACAACACACACACGTTTGAACTACAACACGAGACAATTCATCCGCATAGTGAATAAAACGTCCTTTGACGGTTTCCGCAAGAATTTCCAAAGTCCTCTCGAAGGTCAATTCAATTCCATTTACGACATATTCATCAAGTCGCCTGTTGAGTTCCACCAATGTGGGCAAAACCAAACCCACAGAAATAGCAAGCGGTGTAGTATTCTCTTCAAATCGTTTACGAATGATAAGGCCAGAGGTAAAGCCGTGGTCCGGAAAAAGTCGGCCACTACGTGCCATAACGTACATTCGACCAGAGGCTACAGAAGCATCGTTTGCCATGAGGTAGAGGAAAAAAAAAAAACGACACGCCAAGGATAAATGCGCTCAAATGTGGACTTGAGGAATTTTTATATTTTTTAAAAGGATGGTAAATATGTTTAACGCAAATATATAAAAATAGAGCATCCCAACAAAGTAAGAAAAAAAAAAAAAAAACAGCATAAAAGCGTAAAAATAAAAGAAGGGAATAAATAATGAAAAGCAGCAAGACTGATTTAATAAAAAAAAATATTTACAATAAATTCATTAACAAGTACACCTCAGTCATTATTCTCTATTCTTTTCCTTCACATGCGAAAAAAAAAAGAGTAAAAAAAAAAAAAAGGCCACAATACTGAAACACTCGTTAAAAGTATCGCTTCGCAGGAGCGCCCTAACGGTTTAGGATGAAATCTGAATCGCAGCCGGTAGGAATGCCCCGCGTGCCGATGGCTCCTCTCTAAAAACAGAACTTTGCGCTTCACCACTACCACCGACCGACGTCAACGGCACAGTATTAAACGGGATCGCTCCTGATTGCTGTGCTTGCAACGGCGCTGTTGGCAGTTTTTGGGACTGCACCTGTGCGTATGTTTGTATATGTGACTGCGGCACGTCTTGATGCTGAGGTTGTGCAAGTTGCATTTCATGGCGTCCTGCAGGGTCACGGGAAACGTGCTCTTCAAGACCAAGACGCCTCAGTACGCGTTGGATTCGCAGTAATTCTTTGCGATGACGACAGAGGACTTGCACATCAGCAGTGCGTTGCTCAAGTCGCTTGCGCAATAAACCATTTTCATCTGTGAGAGCGGAAAGCTTACCGTGAAGTTCTTCATTTTCCCGCGTGAGTTCCTCAACCGTCCGTTCAACCATAGCAAATGGACTATTGGTATTGTTAAGTGCCTCGCGGGCCATCTCTAGTGAAGTCTGAAGCCTTGCAACTTGTTTGTCTTTGAACTCAGCATCATGTTGTAATGCTGCTAATCTATTTTCTAATTGTAAGCACCGTTTCGTTACGGTCAGTGTATGAGCCATTTTGCGTGATTTTGGAAGTGCAAGCCAACTCTCGTAATTCGAGAGATTATTGCCTTCTGCAGCCTGTACGAGTCCCATTTGCCCGTCGGACTGCTGGGCAAGATTCGATATAAACAGTTCCGACTCGAGCTCAAGGTCCGCAAGCGTTTTGATCTTTTCCTCCGAAGCGCGTAGACACGCTTCAAGCTCCATCACGCGCTGACTATTCTTCAGCTTCAATTCGTAATACTCAGACTTCAGAATGTCAAGCTTTTGTTCTGCGCACTCGGCAGCTGTTTTATAGCGCTCTGAGTCAACCTCTGCTTCCCGTAATCGCATAGCGAGTCGTGCAGCTTCGTCTGTCTTCACTGAAGCGGTAAGTTTTGCTGAGAGAAATTGCTCCTGGTCAATATGTGCAGTGCGAAGTCGCGACTCCATATCGCGTAACTTTCCCTCCAACTGCACAGCAGACTCTCCACGTTTCTCTGCGTCCAAAAGCTGCCGACGTGTATTATGTTTCTCAGCATCTGTTACCGCCTCTATTTCTGTAAGTCGCTGCTTTAACTCCTTGTTTTCAGTGGTAAGGCGTCCAAGGTCGGTTGCTAACTCTGCTGCACGACGGACGGCAGTGTCCTTTGCCGCGCGCATCGATCCGAGCTGCTGGTAGATTCCCAGCTTAACCGCGTCAAGCAGGTCCCGTTTGCTCTCCTCGAGAGCTTCGATGGCATGATATTGCTCCTCCGTCACAGGATTCACTAGTTCCATTCGTATCTGAGATTTCAAACGATCTACTTGTGATTGCGTGGCCGCAAACTGCTGCTGCAGACGAAGCGTCAAAGCCGATACTTCCACTTCCCGTGAACGCAGTCGAGTGTTTTCTTCTTGGAGCAACCGCAGCTCATCCTTTTGCTGATCCATCAGCCGCGTGAGTTCCCGCGAGGAGCTGGGAATCGACTTGAGGAGGACGGCAAGCTGCGGGTCATCGCGCGCAGCGGAGTCGGCGCTCCCCTCCGTCCCGCTCACCCCGCCGTCCGTCGCGGTAGTCGTAGACGCCACTGCGGGGGAGGGCAGCCGCCGGCGGCGAGGCCGCGCTGCTGGAAGATCCGCCATTTCACTGTCCGCTTAATGTATTCTAAAGTCAAAAATGGATCTAATTCTTTTTGTTCTTTTTTTTTTTTTTTTTAAACAACAACGGATAAAGTTAAATATCAATAAGGCTGCCTGGTTGTTGGGCCTCTACTCACCTTCAAAGACAAAATTTCGAGAAAAAAAAGAACTTTTTTTTTTTTTATGTGTATGTTTTTGTTTTTACCTGTCTCGGTGCTAAAGGCAATGGGCAGGGAGAGGGAGTAGAGATAAATTATATCAGTCCCACTTGTTAAGTAAAAGCATTGCAAACAGAAAAATTTTACAATTCAATTTTTTCCATTCAGTAAAAAGGTGTAATTAATGCTTTAAGCATTCCAAACAAAAAAAAAAAAAAAACACTGTACAGTAAACAGAATTTAACAACAATAGAAAAAAGATAGATAGCAATCATCCAATAGAATAAGCACATGTCCGTATCAATACTGTGTTCCATTCCGCTTCAAATGAAGAGGATGACATCTACGACAGTGTAACAATCAACGACTCACTAAATCATATACACAAACTTGTTTTCTCCTCTGCTTTGCAATACATATAGTCCCTACCTTGTGCAAAGCACTCCCAATAGAACTGATGAGAACAGTACAGGATACATTGAGAGTTTTCAAATAATTAATCCTTATCTCCTCTTGCCATTTTCAGGGCAGCTTTTATGCTTTGAGTAATTAAATCGTTTTTTTTTTTTTCCTCCCTCACGCAAAACAAAACACAAAAGTAAGTTAATCCCTTTTCAGCAATAAAAGCACTGAGAGATACCTAACCGCTTTTGGTGTTATTCCATACAGACACACACATCAAAAAGGACATAGTCGGCGATAGGAGTTGCAGCTCTCCAATGCAAATTACTGAAGAGATTGTATTTCTGGCGTATCAATACCCAACAAGCGAAACTGCAGACACTCTTACAATTGATCAACTGAATATGTGTTTGAATCGCGCAATCTACAGCCGCTTGTCTTCAACATATGTGTTCATCGATTCCACAGAGACACAATGCATCAGCCTTTGGGTTTCATGCACTCCAATTCGCTCTATATCCTTTTCTGTCTTTTTCTTCTCTATAGCACATAGTAATATATATATATATATATATATAACGAAGATAGAGAGCTTTTTAAATGAAAAACAAAGTGTCTATGATTCAAGTGCTACTTTTTTTTTTTTTTTGCTTCCCAATTGGTAGGAAAACCTTCAGCGAAAATTAAAACCACAACAAAACACATATACATATACAAATAGAAAAAAAAAAACAATTAGAAATCACCTTCATTTTTTGTTTCATCAAAGCAATCTTTTATAATGGAAAAGGCGAGGAGGGGAGAGGGGATAGGGGGAGGGGGGTATCGATTGCAATAGTTAAAGGTGCTCAGAGAAATATTGAATCCATCACGCAATGGTCAGATGTTTTGTTAGGATAAGATTGCGTTGATATCGATCATTGCACATCAAAGGTTCTTACACCAAAGCCCTCTCAAACAGCAAAGAAAAAAAAAAAAGTACATGTAACTAACGAAGCAATGGACACGAATACGAAACAAACGGCGAAATAAGAAATACGTGTAAACCATGCAGATATCCTCATCTAGCACACTCACGAAAAATATACACACAATACAAATGACTAATAAAAGAGAATAGCACGGAACCACTAATAATTCAACGAGTCAATTGTGTGAATAAAAGTGTAATGGTAGAAGGAAAGGGAAGGGACAGGGAAATAGAAGAAGGAATTGTATCGCTCAGTAACAAACATAATGCATCACGCAATGGTCAGATGTTTTGTTAGGATAAGATTGCATTTTCTCACTCATGGCGAATTTACACTATGATTTAACTTTGAGTCTAACTAAAAACAAAAGTAAAAAAGTAAAAACAATGCATATATTTTTTTAAAATGTAAAAAAAAAAAAGAAACACTTTTGTGCACTGACATATTAAAAATTATAGACAAAAACATATCAATAAAAAAAAAAAACTCTTTATTGGTACGGAAATCAAATATATAGTCCCACAGTTTAATTTTGCAAGATATATATATATATATATATACATATGTATATATATATATATATAACAATATGTGTACAGCAAACACATAGTATGTGCTATTTTTTTTGTTTTTTTTTGTTTTTACGACAATCGAAATCGAAAATATAAATGAAACCTCCTACTTTTCTTTTCCATTATGAGTAATAGTGTTCGCCGTCTACCCACAACTACTCTACAGAAAAAAAAGGCAGAATAAACCGCAACTTTAATTTACGTATTCACTGGTAAACAACCCCAACATATATATATATATATATATATTTAGATATATTTAGATATATAGATAGATAGAGATAGATAGATAGATAGATAGATAGATAGATAGATAGAGAGACTCACAAATACCGCTTTTGGTTTCGTACAAAAAAAAAAAAAAAAAAGCTTTTTTAAAAATTTTTTTTTTATTTTCTAGGAAAAAAAATTTAAACAAAAAAAAAAAAAAAAGGTAAGAGAACTCATCTATTTCCCAATAAAATTGTTGATGCTAAACAAAAGAAAAAGTAATTTTTTTTCTTTTTTTTTTTCTTTTGCGGAATTAGCTTACGTAGGCAACACTATTCACAACTAATTGCACTGGTAGTGGAACGTATTGTTTCTTCGAACGTTAACCGATTGCGAACTCCAATGATATCTTTCAATCATCCAAAGCAGGAATGCGACGGGGGACAGAGGGACTGACACACTGCGCACGGCAAGTACAACAGGTCCAGCGCCTCCCCCACAGTCTGCCGTCGTGTGCGTTGGGGGCCAATGTACTCGTCAAGGCAACTGCACCCCTCCACGTGAAACCGCGATCCCGCAAAGTGCACAGTAACCATCGCCTTTTCTTTTGCATGTCTCCAAATGTGTCTTTTTTCTTGACGGGCATACGCTTGTGCTCGGAAAAGCTGATCACTATTCTCCAGCGCTCCTCTCCGCGATGCATGGAGACATGCAAGTCCTAATTCTAAGACAAGAAGGTTCAGACAGTAATATCCTTTGCCGTTCGGTTGGGGCGCATACACATACGAAAGCAGCTGCCCGTGCTTGTCCATCCGTATGCGTGTCTCAAACTCCAGAAATATTTTAGTTCCCGGTGGACACAGCACATTGTAAAGATTCAAGCACTTTTCCTCATATGGTATAAATCGTGTGTGATTGGGAGCCTCGATGCCTAAAAATCGCACTACTGTATGTTGCGTGTCTTGCAAAACCAAGGTACTAGTGGTAAGCACTTGGTTAACGATAGCCTCCCTGACAAAGGCGCCTGTAGGCGGAGTGGGAAAGTACGCGACCTGTGGAGTATAGTCAAGAAGCTTTAAAGCTTTTTTTTCCTTTCGCCTTTTTCTTCCCTCCTCGTCTCCCTTAAAGGTGTGGGGTCCGATCCCCATACCTCCTGCAGTACACACACACTCTCTCTCTCTCTCCCCGAGAAATACAATGAAATTCAATGGGATGTGATCGGGGGAAAAGAAAGGAAGCACGTCAAAGAACTGCAAATACAGACGTATGCATTTGTAAAGGAATACATATATATATATATATATATATATATATATATATATATATTAAAATGATCATAGACATCAAAAAAACAAAAAAAAAACAAAAAAAGGCAGGCACACAGGTAAGCTTTTGTAAAGGTCTAATAGCATTCATTAATTTTTTGGGGGGGAAGAATTAGGAAGAACAATACCAACAAGTGAAGAAGATAGAGTCGTATTTGTATGCGGTACTTTGATAATCATAAACAATCAAAAAAAAAAATAGTAATAATAAAGCGATATCGCGAAAGCGAGTCCATTCACTTAGATATAGAAGTGGACACCCAAAACTCCTCTCTTCGTGAGTCAAAGAGTCCTCAATACACAAAATACATAAAAGTAAAAGTACGGTAGAAAGAAGTGGACCACAAAACCGTAAGACCGGGAGAGTGAAACTAATAACAAAACAAAACAAAAAAAAGTTTCACAAACAGTGTGCGTTACTCCAGTAAGTACGCACTGAGCGTTCCACTGAGCGCTGCACAATTCGTATGACACGCAGACACATCAGCATCCACTGCGCCAAGAAACCGCTCGCGTTGCGTTTGCATTTGCGCAATATGCGCAGCCTGTGCCGCGCTGTGCCGCTCGAGCGCCTCGAGTGCTTCAAACTCTGTACGCCATTCGGTTTGCGCGGCCGCGTCGCACTGCGGCTTCGTTGCCTCTTCCTCCACTTCACGCAGGCGCCGCTCGTACGCACAACGCGTGCGGGCACTGTCCGCCTGTGCACTGCACAGAGATTGCAGTACATTGCGCAAAAGAGCCGCAGCGGCGCCATGTGCCTCGCAAAGTGCCGCGCGCCGCTCTGTCCCAATGGCACAAAAACTATTCGGCACACTTTCCTTTACTGTGCGCTCGGCCGCCGCCACACACTGTTGTGCCGCGTGGCGCAAAGCCACAGACTCCGGCGCGGACTTTGCCATACACTCTGCAGCGTCGGCGGATGCCTCGGCGAATTCCGCAGTGTCCCGCAGTGCGGCCGCACACTCCTCACGCACACACTCCCAATCGCGCATGGACAAACCTTCACTGCTCGAATGCACAGGAGTCGAATGCACGGCGGAAAGCGCATGACGCAACTGCCGTATCTCCGCATCCCGCCGCGCTATTGTGTCACGTAACGCCGCGCACTCCGTCAACTCTTTGCGCTCTTCGTCAGCGACTCGACTGCGAGAGCGTTCGTCCAACTCTGCGAGGAGTATGGCATTATCGCGGCGCAGGCGATCGCACAGTGTACGTTGCGCCTCGAGGTCTGTCTCGAGCGACGCCATGTGCCGCATCAGCTGCGTCTCCACGTATTCCTTGTACCTCGCGAGAAGACCCTTCACATGGCGAAGCTGTGCCGCGACGGTGTCGCCAGGATCGCTTTGCGTTAACACAGGAGAGGGGAGAGCGGTGTCCACACATACACACGAGGCGGGGAGGACACGGCGATGCGATGACGGGCGATGCGGAAGCGGCAAGACATCGGCAGAGCACGAAGTGTCAGGGGAAGGGAATGCGAATGCATCAGAAGGGGAAGACGGCGCAGACCAACCGCACATGCTGCAATAGAGAAAACACACTATATACAATATATGTATATATATATATATATATTGTATATATATATATATATACAAAGTGACAAAATACTTGAATACAAAAAAAAATAATAAAAAAAAGAAAGAACAAGAAAATATCTTGAAGTGCCAATAGATGTATCACTTATGAATATGCTTCTATTGAGTACAAAAACAAAAACAACATTTATTACTGCTATTTTTTTTTTCTATTTGTGACGTTTTTGCTTGTGAGCTTATCATAAAGCCTTCCACAGTGAATGTAAGCTCGCTCAATAAGTATTTTGAGTTGGAATTTTTCTTTTTTAAAAAATCTGCTTGTCTTAGTGCACTTTAACAGACATTTCACAGAATGTTAAGACACCAAAACAAAAAAAAAAATATAAATGCCAAAATAAAACCTATCATCATAATGTTTTTTTTTTTCTTTTTAATGTAATGCTATCATAAAAGAAGCCCATTTTTCCTATCCCCATTTTTTTCTTTTTATTTCTTACAAAACATGAGCGTATTCAATTACTTCTTTAATATTGGTTTCTAGTTCATATTCCTCTAACGTTTTTTTTTTTTTTTTTTTTTTTTTTCAGGTGGCTTATGTGTGTAGGACAAAACAACCTAAACATTAAAACAACATATATATATATATATATATGAGTGTATTGGTATTACTGGGCGCTGCCTGCAGCGACGATGGCAATGCCGCTGCTTGTGCCGATGCGCGAGACGCCGGCGCGCACGTACTGCAGCGCAGTGGCCCTGTCGCGCACGCCTCCGCTTGCCTTCACCTTTGCGGCGTTCCCCACAACCGCGAGCATCACGTCAATGGACTCCGGCGTCGCGCCGCCCGAGTTGAACCCCGTCGAGGTCTTCACGAATCCCGCGCCGGCCGCGACGCACAGGACGCAGGCGTCGATGATCTCCTCCTCGGACAGGAGGCAGACCTCGAGGATCACTTTTGTCGTCGCGCCCTCCCCCGCGGCGGCCACGACGGCCTTGACGTCCTCGTACGCCCTGCGGTAGTCCCCGTCCTTCACCGCGCCGACGGAGAGGACCATGTCGACCTCGCAGGCGCCGCTCGCCACCTCGTCGCGCGCCTCCGCGGCCTTCGCGGCGGAGCTGCCGGCGCCGAGCGGGAAGCCGGCGCAGGCGGCCAGGCGCACGCCGGTGCCGCGCAAAAGATCCGCACACAACTTCACACGCGAGCCATTCACGCAGACGGCGTAGAACTTGTGCGCCTTCGCCTCTTCGCAGAGCTTTACGATGGAGGCATGCGACGCCTCGGGCTTCAGAATGGTGTGGTCAATGTAATCCGCAAGGTTCACATCTTCGCCGGGAAGCTGCGCGCGCCACGAGCCGTCGGTGACACGAAGATGCGGAAACTTATCGGCCAGAGTGGGAAGCTGGAGTTGCTCGGACATAAACTGAACGCGTGAGAGAATCTTGCTGTTCAGACTGCCGGTGAAGCCGGGGCGCTGCGTCATGCAGAAATCGGTCATATTTTCAAATAATGTATCAAACGCAATCCTGCATAAACATTTTTTTTTTTTTAGTTGTTGTTATTTGTAAATTTTATAAAGGTGCAGTAAAAAAATAAAAAAAAATAAAAAGTAAACGACACACAAGAGCACAGAGAGAAAGAAGAATAAACCCAAATAATAAACGCAAGAACGAAACATATGAAAAAAAAAAAAATGAATATGCCTCTGAATTCACTCAATCTGCACCCGCAACAAAAAAACCTCTCTGTTACAAATTCCAACAGAAAATATTTCTCGAGAGACAAAGTGAGGATTGTATCCATAACAAGTTACGAAGTGGGAGAGCTCAAGAGTCTTCCTGCCCTAAAGAAGCCCCCGCGAGGAGACGATGCAGTGGGAGGGTGAGAAAACAAAGTATAAAAAACTTTATTAGGAAGACCCTCCATATGAAAAAAAAAAATAAGTACGTGCACCTCTTTGTTATAGGTTCAATATAAATAAGTGGGGGAAACGCAATAGGATAAAAAGACGTAGGTCCTCAGGAAATAAATAAGTAGACTTACGGCAGTGGATATCCCTGTCATAGGCTCCTAAAAGAAATATTCAAAATGAAATGCACCCACCAATCATTTATCCACATGCACTAGTTGAATAATGACGTTCTGTAGAGGCATGTGAACATTAGTCCAAAACTATTTCCTAGGACTTATTGTAAGCGGTTTTTTTTCTTTGCCTTTGCAGATGTATTAGGAACCCCTGCTTTGAAGTTTATCGGACGCTCCGATGGACGCCTCGCCACGAGATCATGTGCCGCTTCAATGGCGTCATCAACCGTCTTTATCTCTTCACCATCCTTCCGTACAATTGAACGCGAGGTACTTTCCGCGGAGCCGCCGTTTCGTGCATTTTTCGTTCGCCGCCTACCCCATGCAATGATACTGAAGCGATCCCCAACGGTTCCAGTTGCTCGTGGCACGCCGTGGGTGAAAGCTGTGTTCACTTCACTTGTAAAAGCGAAGCAATCGCCGTTGTGCTGCGGGAACTCAAACCTGTGCCCAGTGGCTTCGTGCGCAAAGAGCAGGGAGCGTGTTGCGCCGAGTGTGATGCCAACGGTAAAGTCCTCTCTCTCTCCGCTCCCGCCATAGGCATGACTGTCGTGGTGCTGCGGCTTCCATTGACTGCCGTCGCGATAATAATTCAGCCGGGTCGCGTAAACCTCAATGTCAAAGTACTCGGCAAGCATTTCTATAATTTCGTTGAATACCGGACTGATTTCTGTTGGATTCTCTAATATTTGGTGTTTGCTCCAGTCAATGAGAGAGCCTTCCTTTTCCATAGACGCGTCCGTCGCCTTGAGTAACGCAGTCTTGAATTCATTGTAAAGCTTCATGTCATTCTCCTCGCATGCAAAGCGACGGATATAGACAGCATTTCCCCGGAGAATGGCACCAAAGTCATCGAACAACTGTCCATCCGCTCGCGCTCTCTCACTGCGAAGAAGGCTCGATGCACACATCAGCGCCTCATTGTGAAATGCAGTGCGGGAACGTAAGCGGCTCCTGAGCAATGACGAGGAAGGGTTAAAAGTAGAAGGAGTTTGTTTGTTTTTTTCACATTCAGTCTGCGAACAGGGTTCCGCAGGAAGATGTGCCATGTGAGCTCACAAGACAGTTACAGTTGGCCTCACGCACTCACAAGTAAACAAAAACAAACAAAAAAAAAATATATATATATATAAAGAGAAACCAAAAGAAAAAAAAAATTATTTTTTTTTTGAAAAACAGAAAAACAACAAAAAAAGAACAAAAACAACAAAAAAAAAACGCAAAACCCAAATGGTGTCGTGAAATTTGAAGTTGTGGATTTTATCGACTAAACACAGCACAAGTAATAACATCGCCATTGTTCTAACAAACACACACATAGACGCAAAAAAAAAAAAAAAAAACGTGTAATGTCAGAAAAGAGAGAACTCCCTGAGTGTGCGGGAGGACTCTCTTACAGTGTATGGAGAGCATACTCCAGGAAATATACCATAGAAACTAACCACAGTATCTTTTCTTACATTGTAACTCCTAGACGCCCTCCAATCGTAGAAAATTTCCCAACGAACATTATTTTTTTTATTTTTTTTTTTTTGGCTCCTTGTCGCGGGTCGACTTCTCCTTGCAATCATGTAGGTATACATAGATAATGAATAACGAAACCTTTCTCTTCCTTCGCCTTTTCCCCAATGAAATTTCTCCTTGTTATTCGGGCCGTCACACTTCATGTATTAAATATCTTGCCAAGCTAGCCACTATTTTGCATGTACTGCATGCGTACTTCATCGGAAGCGTAGCGATTTAGTAGTCCATAAAGAAAAAAGAAAAGTTCTCCTGGTACGACTATGGCAAAACATCCTCCGCATCTGATACGTTAATCGGGCGCTTCAAAGCAGAAACTGGCTGCCCGAATCCCTTCAGCGCCGAAGAATCCAATTTACACACCTCCCCCGTCGACGGCGACCCCGGGTTCATTTGCTGCACATGAACCCACAATGCCATATACTCCTCAAGCCTCTGCTCCAGCGCTGAAAGAAACGCACAAACACTCCCGTGCGATATATCGCTCATACCGTACACAGAAGTGATTGCCGAGTCGTTGCAGGTGAGAGTGGTGAAGAGCTCCTGAATAAGCGGCAGCGCGGCATCAAGGCACGTCGTCGCCAACTCTGTGCGCAGTTCCTCTTCCGTAATCTCCTTCTGCAGCCGTTGCAGCTCTTCCTCTCTGGCGTTGAGTTCTAGGCGCGCCCCGCGCTCGTCATCGGTAGCGCTAATCACTTCATCTTCGCTGGCGAAAAGAGCTTCACGTAAGCGCTCGCACTCACGAAGCTCTTCTTGTGCATTGTGAAGAGCCTTGTAAAGTTGAAAGCGTTCATCACTCCTGTTGCATACAAAGTTTTTGACATCTAATATATCATCTGACCCAGCGATCTCGCAGAAACGAGTGAAGTACTTCTCGAACTCTGTGAGTTGCCGGTTGAGGCCCGTTACGCCGTCGTCCTCGTCGCATAAGGCGAACGCTCTGTCGACTGGACTTCCGTTGATACAATTACTGCCGCGTCCCGGTGTTGTAAGTCTTTCGTTTTCTACAGACCTTTCAATCTGTTTGCGCTCCGCAGTGACCTCCACAAGCTCTTTCTGCAATTTTTTGATACTATTGCGCAGCCTTGTCTTTTTTTCCTTGTCATTACCCTCGACGCTCATAAACTCTCGGAATACTTTATCGTACGAGAGGTTCTCTTCCTCGGCGTTTTGTTGTATCTGCCTCAAGCTCTCGCGAACCCCATCGCGTTCCTCAAAAAGAACAGTGCACACCTCTGTCAGAAAAGATATCTCATTGTTTAGATCTCTCAACGTACGTTCGCGTTCGCGGTACACGTCATCACTTCGGCCTTGAATGTTCAGTTGCACGTCAATCTCACGGCGCATATATTTTGCCGAATCCATCAGCTCAGCCGCACGGTCTGTTTCCACCTCTACGTGACACTCCAGTGAGCGTAACCGCTGACGTGTGGCCTCGCCGCGCATCTCTTCGCAAAGACGACTTCTCTCAAACTCCGCATGAGAGACGCGACCGCGTAAGTTTACGAAGCCTCTCTGCCGCCGAGCGTCCTGAAGCTGTTGCCGCGTTGCTGCGAGTTTCGCCTGAATCTCCTTCAACTCGGCGCGTGCCTGCTCAACGGAGTTACGCGCACTGCGGTACTTTTTGGTGGAGTACCGGGCCTGTGACTCGTCCGCCGTGCCTTCGCCAAAAGCCGGTTTTGGCGCCGAGTCTGCCATGCGGTAGTCCTCAATCTTTGCCTTCAGTTTGTTGTTTTCTAACTTCAGCACGTCGAGCTCGTGCTCCTGATTCATGCAGTCGCGGCGAGAGCGGTCCTCCAGCTCGCGCAGGCGCATCTCGGTCTGCACATGGCGAGTGCGCAGCTCCTCCACAACTGCTGTGCTCGCTGCGCGCGGCGTAAGCACGGCACCTGTCTTCTCTACTTTTGTTCCTCTGTTACTTTCCATCGCGCCGTTCGGATAGACGGCACACTGTCGCAATTCTACACTGTAAGCAATAAGATAAAAAGAGGACTAGACAGGAAGCATGAATTGATCAGTAATTCACAGTTAACACTATATATATATATATATATATATATACGACATATAAAAAAATAAACAATTATGTCATAATTCCAACACATGCAGAAATACACACACGTACAGAAAGAAAAAAATAATAATAAACGCAACAAGCACATCTTCCATATGCATCTAATTGACAAGACAACAGTATTGCGTGCAAAGCACGTGTATTACGTTAAACCCTAGGAAAAAAAAAAAGGAAAATAAACTGTAAAGCAAAAATATACTCGCCCAGAGTCGTAAGGGAAAAAGGAATAATCAACGAAATTACAAATCGTACTTTGAGTTCCCTTGACTAAAAAACATAAGAGATCACACTCTGGTTCTCTCTTTGTCCCTCGGTATATCCTTCCGAGCTCCTCTCTTATATTTTGGGTCATAAATATATTTATTTTTTTTTCGTCCTTTCGTTCTTTATTAAACAACCATAAAATTCAAAGACAGACTTCATTTCAAAAAACTTCACCTTTTACTTTTTTTTTTTTCTTCTTAGTGGGCCATCACTGAGGGATGGCAAGATTCTGAATCTTCTCCACCTCTTGGCGCAACACTGATAACTCTTGGTGCTGGGTTTCGTACATAGCGAGAACCACTCGCAGTCTATTTCGTAATTCGCTGTTGCTGTTCTGATAATAAAGTGCCTCCTTCGCAATAAGCCCCAGCTGCTCCTCGCGCTCAGAAGTTTGTGCGGCGTAAACCATCGGTGCCACTGCCGCCTCTCCCACAGCGGTTGCACAAGGTACATAGGCCGGGGGAAACATAGACTTCCCCCAATGTATGCCTTGCGGTTGCGGCTCGTTTGGATGGATGGGTTCCATTTGTTGTGTCTGTTGTGTATAAGGATTTGAAATGCCACGCAACTCAAGCGAACTCGCCACATAGGATGCGTTCGGTGGGGGTATCTGTGGATTCCAATGCATGGGGAGTGGCAAATAAGAACCACCGTCGTGATTTTCATTTCTATTGTTCGTACTACTGTGTGCTATATTATGTGTGTTCGGATTGCCTTCAAGAAAGTTCACGCGGCGTTTCAGTGTTTCATTCTCATCAAGCAGTCGGCGCATTTCGGTGATTTGATTTGCAAAAGTCATTTGATCTAATCGAAGTTCCTCGTGACATGTGTGAAGCTGTTCCTCCAATCTTTTCACACGCTTTTGCAGCGCGTGCTCTCTTTCAGATGTAAGATCATTCGCTTTGTTAGACAAAGACACTTCTTCTTCTTCTTCTTCTTCAGTCCCTGAGACCTTAGCCTCTGCTGCAATAAGACCATTGAACTGTGGAAGAGGCTCATTGAGTACATGCGTGGCCAGCGAACTGTACTGCAGAGTACGAGTGGTCTCGTCGGCGTTATCTGTGTCTGACGAGACACAAGCGATAAAAAGTGTGCTGCTGTTGCCACCAAGAGAGTCCTGGAGAAAACGTGTAAGCTTACTGCTGCGATACGGCACGTGTCGTGGATTCTCTGGTGATTGAAAATGATTTCGACTTAGAGCACGAATCACGTTACTCAAAGCAAGGAGACCACCGTTAATCGCAACACTCTCACGGAAACGCTGACCCACATTGAGTGTTTTCTTATTACGTTCTGATCCTGCAAGGTCCACCAGATGTAGTTTGGATTGCTTGTCATGATTAAAAACAGTAAAAATACTATGGCTACGTGAAGAGTGTAGATTCATGTTCGTTGCTCCTGTTGCTCGCATGCGAGCGCCGTGATCAATGATTTCCTGTACTTCCTTAATGTTTTGCGCCTTTACCCGTGAACTGCCAACAATGACAACGGCACCGTCATCACCTCCATCGCAGAGATGCAAATGTTTCGCAGATCCCACTGGATCATTTGACAGCAAGTCGCGCAAGGATTCACCATAGACTTCTACATACTGAAACGACAAACTAGAAGTGGAACCGCCCATCCTTTCAATAATGTAACTTAACACGAGAGGTGTTAAACCATTCATTGTGAATGTCTTACCCGTGCCTGTCTGTCCATAAGCCATTACAGTGGCGTTATAACCAGCCAGGAAGCGATCGATAAGACCAACTACAGTGTCATAAAAAATAAACTCAGAATTGTCATTAGGGCCAAAGACCCTTTCCGCGTGATAGACCCGTCGGTTGGAAACACACACGCGCCTCTCATCAAGAGCGGCAGTTGCGAGAAGACTTGTCGGTCCGGGCAAAGGTCGAATACGCACTACCACCTTCACTTTCTCAGTCATATTATTAGGACTCAAGAAAGAGAATGGCTACAAAAAAATATGAAAAAAATCCAATTTTTTTTTTTTATTTGCAACAACACAAAACTAAAATAAAAAAAAATCTATGGTGTCTGGGCAAAGACTGCCCGATCTATAAAGATGTGAATAATTTTTTTTTTTTTTTTGGTTTGTGTGTGTATGTGTTCCTGCTTGCTTCCCTCTATATCGCTAACGAAAATTTCATGCAAACAAAAAAAAAAAAAATGAAAACAAACAGAAGAAATTATACACACTTTTCCAAGTAAATAAAAAATAACGACAACAACAAAAATATGGGATTAATGAAATAATAAAAGTTAATCTTAAATTCTGCCTTTTAAGATATTTTTTTTTAATGAGCCACCACTCCCTTCAGTTTATTTATTAATCGATACGGCGTAACGAGATCACTGGCATAACGGTGCAGAAGACATAACCGAAAAAAAAACCTCTCAAATTATTCCCAATAGCAACCGCACCAACACAAATATCGACATCTCCATAACCCGACAAACCTTGTCCCTGTGCATCGCATTGGTTTCCAACCATAAAACAAAATATATAAACCTTTACGAGAGGACAAATGGGGTGTCTGTGCACTTCGGTGGCCGTGGGTTCGGCTTTGTCACTTGAACCATCCCCATATCTCCGTCCTCTACGCTTGTTGGTTTTGGTTCGTCCACCGGCACTCGCACCATGAGGCGCTCCAAGAGCGGAGAACGCAATGTTGAGACCTGCGATTCACTTGCGCTCGTTCGACTCCCGTTTTCCCGTCCATGCTTGCGAGACGAACTCGCGCTGCCGAGAATTTCTTCAGATGACTTGCTGTCCTTGCTGCGCAGGAGCTCCGTCTTGAGGGCGTGTCGTTTTGCGTACATTCCACTGAAGCGGCCACCACTCGGACCAATCTTTGCTTTTGGTTCATCGCTGCCCTCTTCTTTGCTCACAGCATCGTCAGAGTCTGATGGACTATTGGCTACAACGGAGTTTTGTATACGTGAAAGGACATCCGCAAAGCCAACAGACTGCGTGCTCCACGTTTCCTGTACTCCACCTTCGTAACCAATTCCCATGACATCGTCCTTGCGCTTTGTCTTGACATGGCTTTTGCTTCCTTCCTGGTTTCGACCTAAACCAATGCCTTCCGTCCAACCCGCGCGCTTTAAAATGGATTTGCCATAATTTTTGTCCGAACTCGACCAGCGAGTGCCATTGGGATCTTCGGACATTTTTTTTTTTGTTGTTGTTGTTTCTTTGCGGGTTTTCCTCTCGCTATCTCTCTCTCTCTCTCTCACTCGGGTTGTGTATGACTGTAGGGTGAACCTATTGTGTGTTGTTTTCACTATTCCTTTAGTAAAGGTGCAATCCTCTCCCTCGACTTCTCTTACAGACTCTCACCCAACTAAGCACTGTGTAACAAATAAAAAAATAAAAAAAAAGAGAAAGGAATAATTCAATAGAAAGTTTAAAGGGTATATGTACATGTTATTAAAATCAATTGCGACACTATCAAACCTGTAATTTACACTAAGACAAAGGAACAATGCGTATTCAGAATAAAACACAAATGTGAAGGGACAATATGTATATATCCATGTGCTCGATACAAATACAAATTCTTCTGTAGGTCTTAGACACCGGCTAAAAATGGACAAAAACAACACACCTTTATCTACACACAATCATTTATACTTTCCGCGTTTCCTTTTGTTTGTTTGTTTCTTCTCATTAACAATGTGTCTCTGTGTACGTATCTCTAAGCGCGTGTGCGTGTGTGTAAGTTGTGAAGCGGTTTTCTTCTCCATCTTTCCTTTTATCACGCACTAGCTGTGTGTTTCTTTTGTGTATGATGGTAATGACGGTGACGTTGAGAAGACTGTGTTTTGCTCTCAGTGCTTTCCCCGTTTGCTCGAACTGTAGGAAGATCCCGCATGGGACCCCACTGCCTTTTCCCGGTGAGAGCCATCGCCTCGTCGTTCATCACAGCATCCGCCAACTCATCTGCATCGCTATTGAGAACAGAAGTACACATGTGCGCGGGATCCAAGTCCAATACTTTCAGCTCCCGCAGTGCCTCTCGAACCTCCGCGGGGGCTTTAAGCAAAAAGCCAGGCATCATCTCGCGCAACAGTTGATATAATGTCCGGGCTCGATAGTGATCCCCAGCTACACGGCAGGCACGGAAAAGATACGACACAGTTTCATAGTCAATGCTGCATCCACTGTAGAGTACACAGAGGTCCACAATGTTAAACACACGGCAGTCACCGCGTTTGCTCAGTGCGTCAAGTAATGGGTGAGCAATGGCTGTTGTGATGACAAGTCCGTGATACTTGTGTGCAACGAGGACGGTATACGCTTGATTGAGTCGTTCATCAAGATGTGAACGCGCAAAGGCACTCACAACAAGCCGATGTGCCTCTTGAAATTGATATTGATGCAGTGATTTCTCTTCAGATTTGGACTCATTGAGAGGATCCGCTTTGCTCTTATGTGCTCCCGCAGTATTGTTTTCAAATGCATTTGCCTCTTCCACTGTATCACGATTGCGTAATTCAACGATGGCGCGCAGAGACTGTAAGAGATCATCGTAAATAGCCGAAGAGCTTTCGGTATCGTCTATAAAGAGATCAAGCAGTTGCACCTTTGCCGCAAGAAGTTCGTACTCAATTGCTAAACTCACAGGACTTCGCTCCACAATATCCACCGCGTCACGCAAAAAGGCGTCTGGTGTTGCGCTGGACTGCACACGCATTGCTCGCAAAAGTGCAATTGTCAAAAGTAAACGTGTCTCAGACTCTTCTTCTTGGCTCAGTCCCAATGGATTCCCATTGTTTGCATTGCGTTGCAGCGTCACGTCGAGGGCACTGTGTATGTGTCGCAGGTCCTCTGCGCAGGTCGACTCCGCATGAAACACTTCACATCGTCCCATTAAGCCGCGAGCTGCGATTCTCGCAAGTGGAACGCACAGCAATGCATCCGGCGCCTCTGTGTGATGCAATGCGAGAAATCGGGAAAGCCAACGCGCACCGAGAGCCTTTACTGGAAGTGCACGAATCAGTCGTGCGGCAAAATCCTCTGCAAGTGATGGATGATCTTCCACAGCAACAAGAAGGCCAATAAAACGTATAGTGGCACACGCAAGCGGGCTGGACTCCCGCATGTCCAACACTGCGGCCATCCACTGCAGAGCCTCCGTAACAGCCGCAGAAACACTTTGCAATGTCTCCACGTCAAACGGATTTATGCCGTGCGCGTCACTGAATGCATTGAGAAGACGGCCAAAAGCGGCACCATCGCTGCATGGCGCTCGCGCACTCAGCGGCACCACTCCGCCGGTCATCAGCAAAGTCTCACGCGTTGGCCGAAGCAGTGACGGGGCTCCGGGGTGCTCCGCCTCCGCCCACCACTGCTCATTCTCAAGTTCCTCGTTCAGCGAAAGCGAAGAGAAACGCAAAGCGCCGCCCCGAGCCTTTGGTGTGCCGCTATCGCCAAATTCGTCATCCGGGCAATCGGGGCGACCCGGATAGGCCAACACAGAGTTCGCCTCGACACCGCTGAATGGCGCAAGGTTTCGAATCAGCGTGGGCCACATGGCGGGTGGCGGCGGTGGATTCCCCTTATGCCGCAGGAGCCGAAACACAATCGCCAAAAGCGAATCGGTCTCTTTGAGCGAACGGGCAAAGTGAGACGTGGACTCCACCTCCGTCCAGATGTCTTTGTGAGTGGTGGAGCTTGCAGCGCGGCTCGCAAGTTCGGAAAGGCAACTCGTCAGTGTCACATTCGACGGAACACAAAGCAAAGCGGCAAAGCGGCGAAGCATAAAATGCCTGAAAGGAAAAGAAAAATAAATAAATAAATGAGTTATGCGCCTGTCACACCACTCTCATTTATAAGGAGTGTGCGTGCCACAGTCAATTGATTACCAAATGTTTCATAATACAAGGTGAGCAACAACAAGGTAAAAGTAAAAAAAAAAAAAATGTTTTTGAGAAATACCTTAAACAATAACAACAACAAAAAAAAAAAGCATGAGTGTGATAAAGAATTAAAAAAAAAAAAAACGCATCTTTTTTTAGTTGTTGTTTCGTTTTTAAACGGTTCACAAACTGAATCTCTCTCTCTCTCTCTCTCTCTCTCTCTCTCTCTCACTTCCTCTTCCTGTGTAAGTATAATTGCAGAGAAACGAAGAATGAAAATATTTGCATATGATTTCATTCCTTACTCCTTCCGAACGCACTTTGCGCAGAAGCACTCAAAGTGCCTTTGCTGACATAGTGCTCGTCGTTCTTCATATGACACATTTTCTGTGAGATTCGCGTTATAGTTAATGAACACTTGCTCCCCTTCACGAATGTCTCGCAGCGCCACAAGCTGTTGCCGCGCTGCATCTGTTCCAACAATAGCACTGTTTGGATCGCAGCTGTGGTTCAGCATTGAGAACCCATAGTAAAGTGTCGTACCACGTGAGAGAAGGAACTCATTGCTCTGCACAATAGCAAACAGTGAAAGGACCTCCTCCATGCACAAATATGTTTGTCTCAGCGAAGCCGCGAGCGCCACGGCCATTGCGCCAATTTCACTCAATGCCGTTTCTGCATTATACGTTGCCCTCCCGCGTAGCGCAGCGATTCCCGGCAGCGCCAACGGATGCACTTCCCGTGCCGTTGCCATAGCGCACAGCTTCGCCACAAAAAGTGATTCCTGTGCCGCCCGCTTATTTATGTGATCCCCATCCCCACTTCGCTCACGCATTTGTGCCGTCCACGAGGCGAATGATGGATTTGTCGCTGCGCAGGCACAGGCGTGATGCTCACGCCACGCCGTGTCGCGGCAGCCACCGCTGCAATACTGTTCCGCGCCATCACAGGATTCACACGGCACTGCCGCGTGACGCAGTGGGCGCAAACACTGTGCGCAACAGTCCAATCGTCCACCCGCGCACACTGCGAAAGGCGCATCGGACATTAATGAAAGGCCTTTGGGAATGCAACGCGTTGCGTACAACCCGCGACCATCCGCCGCCCCGCGCGGGGACAGCAGCGCAACGAGCGGTTTCTCTTTTTCAGAAAAAGCCATCGAGCGCACGGCGGATTGCGTCGTCGCGAGTGGCTCGGACTCCCGCACAGAAATGTCCTCCAACAGCTCCACTTGCTCCGTGTGATTCGCATGCGCACACGCAATGCGAAGTGTGCGGAGCTGAAGAGATGTATTGGAATCCGTAATGAGATCTGCCGCGTCGGCGGACTGTGTGATGGCGCAAAGGCGCTGTTGTGCCGCGACACACTTTTCGCGCAGTACGGGTTGATTTGTGCGCGCGGCGGAGATTTCGCCGATAAGAAGGCCAGCGGGATCCTTCGGCCGGCGGTTCAGCAGACGAATGGCATAGTCCGCCGCAATCGCAAAGTTTCCCGCAGTCGCAAAGTGAAGGGCGCGCTGCCGGAGATACGCCTCGAGTTCGCCAGCGGCCTCGCGCGCCAGCAGAGCAGTGCGGTGCCGAGGCATAAGGAAACCCCGAAAAACAGGGCGATGGGCTCACAGGAAAACACACACACACACACAATAAAGAAAAAAAAAAAAAAGAACATTTGTATTATATATTTGTCCCCGTGCATTGTTTTTGTCATTTGTTAAAAAATATAAAAATCTATATATAAAACATATATATAACTATAACTACACACAAGTATCACAACTTCCACCAATTTAAAAGCCTATTGAACAATATCTCTCTCCTCTCTCGTTCTCTCTCTCTCTTTTTTTTTTTTTTTCGCTACTCTATGTGACTCCCAACAGACGCCATCAATAAATGCACAGAATATACGTGTAACTCACACATACATACATACATATATGCAATTGCATTCCCAGTCATGCATACTTTCCATGAATTCCAATTTGCGCAAAACCAACAATGCCCCAGCGATTCGTTTAGAGGACCGAACAACAGTACGACATTTCTGCACTGTGTCTCTGGACTTTTTGCATCACAGCAATACTCTCTCTCTCTCTCTGTCTGTGTGTGTGCGACAAACACATAGTCCGCCTGCTGGCAGAGAAGAGTAAATCCACAAAAGCAACGGCTGCGACAAAAACAAAACAAAAAACTTTACATTTAAACTCCAAATGCACAGCATCAGCACAGGAAAAAAAACTAAATTCCAATTTCAGGACTTATAAAGCCACAAATAGACGAAATCGCGCAGAGCTGCAGAAAACCACGCACACAGAATACAAAAGAATAGTTCTGCTTTATAGCCAGACGAACACGAATAAGAAGAAAAGCATGGCACAAAGAAGAGCTAAAAGTTACATTTATTTCTGCATAACTCTATACAACCCTAAAAGAATAACAAAACGAAAAAAAAAAATATTTTTCAATAGAGATCCATAAAACATAAAAAGAAAAAATAGCACCTTTCCGTATCGAATAATTCTTTAAAAATATCAAATGATAGAGAGAGAGAGGCATGGCACACACACACACACACACACACACAAAGATTAGGTGAAATGTGCATATATACGCAACTAGTATGGGAAAACAAAGAAAGAAAAACGAACAAAGCGACGTAAGCATACGCAAAAAAAAAAAACAAGGAGAAAGGGAACAAAAGTAAACTTCATAAGCACAATGCAGAAACCACAGAACGTTGTTAAAATAAAAATAAAACGGACGAATTACCTTTCAAGAACTACTTTTTATCAACGCAACATGTTTCACTTCTCTAATTTCATACGTGCAATGACATTATTACCGGTCCCCTCCGCCACCAAACATTTTTTTTTATTCATTTCTGCTCCCTTCATCTTCGGTCAGTCTATTTTCTGTACATCTGATATCCATCCTTCTTTCCCACTTACGTTCACTTGAGTTCAATTTATTGTTTTTTTTTTTTTTTTCCACCCACTCACTCTCCTTTGCACGCACAGATTGAGCTATAAATAAAATGTATATATATATATACGCAGATTGACGGAACACTCGATGACCGCATTAGTATTTTGCCCACGCACACTCTACGTGTTCACTTCTTCAGTTTCTCGAGGAAACGGAAACTCTATTGTTGACCGGCAGCTGCGGCTTACGCGCCGCGTAGCACGTACGCCAAAGCAAAAAGAGCAAATCTGCATTTGCCACAATTTCCTCTCTCGTCAGCGCGACACTCTCAGAATCCGCGGCGGCGACCATATCGTGCGCAACGACCATTGCCTTCAGCGCCTGCACTGCCGCTGCGCACTGGTGCTGCGGCATCGCATCAATCATTTCCGCCGTAATCCGCCACCGCTCACCCGCGCGCGCCGCCCCGCCGACCGGAGCCTTTGACAGTGTCACGACAACGCGTTTCACCTCATGAAAGCCCTCGAGGAAAACCACAGCGGCTGTTGTCCCGCAGCGCATGCGGTCGCAGATCTGACGGAAAAGCGGCATGTCCGTGTACATGTTGAGCACGGCACCTTTGAGACGTGTCATGACAAATGCGGCGGCCTCCGGGGGCGGAAGGCGACGAAGAATCGCAGGACTAAACACTGCCAACGCCGCCGCAGACTTCTCGTCCTGCACATTACTGCTGTTGTTGTTGGCGGCGGTGGTGGTGTTGTTGTTCGAATTGATATTCGTGTTACTGCTACTGTTATTATGATTACTATTATTGCTCGGCGAGACATCGATCACACCGCCGTATGCTATGCCAGTGCACCGCGTGGCATCGCACTCCTCTGCGAGTTGTGCCGCTCTCTCATGCGCCTCTCGTAACTGTCTCGCGTCCTGTTCATGCTGCCGCCGCAGCTGATCCAATCGCTTCTGCAACTGAATTTTGTCAAATATATCTGTGTGCGCCTCCTCCGCGTCACGGAGCTGCGTCTCCACTGCATGCACACTCTCCTCCAGCCGCACAAGGCGCCGGGACTGCAGCAGCACATACCACGCGGAGAGTGCGCGGAACTGCAGCGCGCGAGAGCGCTGTCGTGCCATTGCGGCCGCAAGAGCTCGCAGTGCGTGCAGCACTCGTCGCCGCTCGTGCCACCGCCGCCACCGCAGAAAGAGACGGCGCCGCCACCGCTCCGCATTCACAGCGGCATAGGCCGCGGCAAAGCGGGAGATGGTCGAGGACGCAGAGGGAAGAAGCGAAAGCGGAACGGGTTGCCGCGAGGAAGTGGTGGAGAGCGTGCGTGCAATCTGTGAGGGACGCATGGCATGTGTGCGGCGCCAGTGATCATACGCCACGCGCAGAACTCGACGACGCGCACGTGCGGCAAGAAGATCCACGCGCTCTGCCGTCATTACAGAGAGCGAATGCGCACGGGCACTGTCTCTCTGCCCACGAGACCCCGTGTCGGCGCGGTGATCTGCAACAGAGGAGACGCGGTTTGCTTTCATGCGGCGAAGGGAATAGAGCCATTTGGAAAAGTATACGGCTCGTGTGCTGCTAGATGAAACAGTCGCAAGCGTCTCCATCGCGGCGCGTTGGCGGCGGCGCATGCGACGCACCGCAGTGCAGTGATGCCAACGTGAGAGTAACTGCGCCTCCCACGCACGCATCGAGAGACGCTCAAGTGTAATGGCTACAAGTTGCCGGCGGAATCTCCAGTGTTCCCTGTCGTAGAAGCGGCACCAACGTGTAAAATAGCGGCGACGCAGGCGAAATTCATAGCGAGCCTCAAGATGAAGGCAAATCTCCTCATGCTGACGATCGCACAGGTGGTGCGCAGCCAGGCGTCGTTGCCACTTTGCATAGTAACTAAACAGCAGTCGGCGGGTATGGTATAGGCTGAGAATAGAACAGTACGCGCCTTTGCGCTTGAGTTCACGCTGCTTGACAGCAAGGGCCTTTCGACGCCAGCCCTCTGCTTCTGCTGTATCCTTCGAAATAACGGCGTGCATAGCAGCGATGGACTTTTCCAGTGATTCTTCCACAACATTGCGATGGTTAAGCCATACCTTGCTCACCCCATTGCTACCAATGGCAAGCACACGCATAGTTTCTACAGTTCCTAGAGAGTGTAACCCAACGACATCAAGCTGCTCGAGGTTACTGTCGCTTGCGTCGCCAAAGGCTTCACGTACGACCTGCTCAACGCCGAAGTCATCATCGGGATTTGCACTCCAACGCTCTACAAGGCCGTCCGTGTAGGCAACCCAAAGACTCTGCGAGCGAGCGTGCGGAACCATGTCACGGACGACAACTTGTACAGGAATGCGTTTGAGTAACTTGCAACTACGTTGCATGAGTTCCGCATCTATTTGTGAATCGTTCGGCAGACTCCACACATTCACTACCTTGTCCTCCGCGGCAGAGAAAAGAAGATTGTTCAGGACGACCAACGCATGCAACCGTCCGCTATGCCCACGAAGTGATGCAACTTGCACTCCGGACTCGCAATTGACAATAAGAATACTTCCCGCGCGCGATCCGCAGAAAATAATATTAGACCCAAGGGCCTCCACACAGGACAGCGACTGATGTGCTTCGGAAATCCCCACGATACGTGTAATAGCCTCAAAACACTTTACTTCCTTATCCCACCGCACAAATACCATATCAACAGACCCACTGACTACAGTTCCATCCGCCATGGCGCAGATGCCTACAACCGGGGCGGAATGAAACCGCCCGGCTGTGAGCGGTGTGACGCAGAGATGATCGTAAACAGCCACGCTGCCGTCGTTGTGCCCGGCCCACACTTGATGGCGCGTCGCGTAAAGAGTGGTGGGCACGACAGCGCCATCAGATGAAAGGCCCCCAGGCGCACGGGCAGGGATATGCGTCAGAAGACCTCCCGAGACGGCGCTGAAGATATCGATTTCTCCCGTCTCCCCGTTTGCCGCCCATAGCGCCGCACTCGACTCCACGAACACCACATGCTGGTATGGCCCGGAGAGTGAAAATGCGACTCGCTGCGTAGCCTCCTCGTCTCCAGATGCGCGCGTGGCCGGCTCAAACGCCGCTGTCCCGGCACTTGTGTGGTGCGACGGCTGCCCCGGCACGAGCGAGCAGAGCGTGAGCTGCACAGGCGGCACCGCCGGGGTCTCCGCCCGCGGCGGGGCGGTGGAGGTCCGCGCGCGGGGGGCCGCGGCGGGGCTCGGGGGCGCGGCGGCCCCCCGCGCGGCACGCGGAGTGGTCGCAGCCGTCGACGGGCGGGCCGCCGACTGCGGCGACGGCGGCGCGGGGGTCGCGGGGGGCCGTGTCGAGTGGACTGCGGCGCGCAGGCGGAGACTGTGCTCGCGCAGCGCGGCATCCTCGGCTCTCAGCGCCTGCACGCGGCGACGATTGTGGGCAGCAAGCGACGGGTCCTTCACAGTCGCTGCGGCCTTCGACGATGCACGGCGAGTGCTGGGAGAGGACATTGCTGAATGGTTGGTCAAAATAGTGGCGGACAATAGAAAATAATAATCTAAAGTGAAGCCCCACCCACAATAACGCAAATAGGAAATGAGGAAAAACGATGTAAAGAGGAGCGGGAAAACTTCTCCCTGTTTTATATATATATATATATATATATATGTATGTGTGTAACTGCCGTACTTTGTATTTCCTCGTCTTACCTGTATATTGTAACGTTAACTTCTTTTTTTTTTTTTTTTCTGCTTTGTCAAAAATTCAAAAAACACGTTAAATTTAAATTTGGTTGAAAATGTATTTGATTTTTTAGTTTTTTTTTTTTTGATTTTTTTTTTTTTCTGATGTACTTCTAACTTCTTGGTACCTTCACTTGATATTCACGTGAAGGAGGAAGGGCTCAGAATGTAAATATAGAAAAAAACTTCAACCTGCGGGTAACAGCAATTAAATCAAACCTCTCTACGTATGAAATGATATACAATATTGAGCACATATGCATAAGAATCGTATTCGAGAAATCAAGAACAAAAATAAATAAATGATAAAAGAAAAAAAAAATTGTAAGCGCCCATGATGATGCCAAGATGAACAAGAAAAAATAAACAACAGCAGACAAGTATTGCAAAAAAATGAAATTATTAATAACCATCACTTTCTACAGTTGTGGGGTAAAACAAAGAAAAAGATAAAAAAAACTATGTGGAAAAAGGCAGAGAAAAAATGGTGTAGGGGTATAGGTAAATGATCTCAGGCACATCGCAAAAGTCTGGAGGATGCACAATAATGTAAAATAATTGACTATTTCACGTCGAGAATATAATTCAAAAAGGTGCAATCACACAGAGATATAGAAGTAAAAAAAAAAAAACAAAAAAAAAAACTGTGTTGCTGCAAATAACACAATTTTCCTTCTTTTCTTTTTTTCTATGTACACAGTCGCCTCCGAGACCAGCGCAAAGTTCCCACCGTCCACCTTGCACCCAAACCACCATATGCACAAAAAAAAAAAAAAGACAAAGGAAAAAACAAAGGAAAGGGACAGACTGGAGAATAACTAAAAATTATGCACCAGACACCCATCCATCCTACACAAAGCATATATAGAGATAAGCATGCATGGAGAGAAATGCAGCGAAAAAAAAAAAACAAAAAAAAAAAAAGAGAGAGTATTCTATACAAAGAATATACATGCTTTTCTTTTTGTAAGCTGCTCACCTCTCTTTCATATTAGTTGCGATTTTTCGCTTTATTATTCTGTATTGGATTATCTTCAAAGACACATACTTCTTTTAAGGTATTATCCCTTCGTAATTATTTACTCCATGCCACATCTTAAACACCTTAAGAAAACGTTCCTGTATTTTTATCACCTTTCAATTTTTTTTCCTCTTTTTTTTTCTATACACTTGTGCTTAGCCTTTTATTTTTCCAGGATTTCGATGCACCGCATAATCTTTCAAACTTCGCAACCGGTTTAAGCTTCCGCAAATATTACATGATATTTGTACACAAACCAACAATAAAAGAGGCAGCACACTAAAAATTGATTCTAGCAACAAAAATATCACCAGCACCGTAACCACTAGCAAATAAAGGTAGACATTCCTTTTTTTTTTTTTTCTGTATTTTTCTTGATAAATATTTATATATATATATATATATAAAAAAAACAAATATATAGGTAAAGATATAGTTTTATCTTTCACATAAGCAATAATGGATTGCACCTAAGGGAATAGCTTAGGCCTTTAGTAGACTCTTTTTATATATATATATACCAAGGTTGTGCATATTATAAGCTCAGCTGAACGCGTCGTTGTTTTTTCGAGCTGTTTCTCTTCATAGCGCTTTGCAATGGATACATTGTATTCATATTTGTCGCTGGATCTTGAGAAGGGGTCGGAATTGTTGTCATCAACTCCTGATCATCAAAAGTGATATTCATGCCCTTTCTGTCAACATATCTCTCCTTGTAGAGTGCTTCCCATAACTTTATCGTTTCCCCGACACCTTTGCTACTCTTTTCCCATATGATATCATCATCTTCAATACCTAGAAGCAACAATACCTGATAATACTTCGCGTGAGCCGTGCGGTGGGAATGTAAAAGAAGTCTGATGCCTACCGTGGGTACCAGATGCGTTTGGAGAGCCAAATTGTGTACCTCAGCAACGTCCACACGTCCTCCAATCCTATGATGCCTTGAGAGAAACGATGAGGCTCGACGTCGTGGTACTCGGGGATAGTTTTGAAGTTCTGATTTTGTGGTTTTTATTACGGGACCAAAAGTCACACGAGGTGGTGCCTGTGAAGTATCTGAAGGGGGGCGCGGTAAATAGGAATGCTCATCCGTAAGTGAATTGTTTGCCACCATGTCAATTGTCAAACTGCTATCGCCCATCTGGGGTACCGCTGGCTTACCACCAAATCGCTGAACTCGGTGTACATAGGCAACAAGTGTAAGGTACTTTACATAGCGTGTCCAATCTATACTCTGATGAAGTAGTATATTTTCGTATTTAATAAACACTCTATTGGAGTCGAAGAATTGCACTAAGGAATCTTCAAATACTTTAAGTCCTTGTTCAGCAAAGTAAGACGTAATAGATTGATCCAGTACCGTACGCAATTCTCCGACAGAGTCAATCGACCCAAGATCTGATACGCAATCCGACGCACATGGCGGCGGAGCTGCAGGTCCGCACGAGGGACCACTCATGCTATTGCCACTTGGTATAAGAGGCGTACTCCGTATTACTCTTTGTAACAGGCTCAGCTCACCGCAAGAGTGTGATCCACCACCGCGTTTATCCCAAAAGTCATACCGCAACCACTTAAGATCCTGTTGTGAGGCACGTATCATCATGTTCCACACACGCTTGCTAGACACTAATGCTTTATTCACAGCATTTGGTTTTAGTTTTCGTTCAAGAAAAAAAAAGCGATAGTTGCAGTTAAGTACCTGTCCACAAATAGCTTCGCAATCTTTTCGGTAGTGAGTGGGGTTTTGTGTCATTTGGGCATAATGGATTGCCATGACATCTGCGGGGGGAATGATCACAACATTGTAATTTGCTGCTTGCACTGTAAGGAAAAATATATATCGATTGACACAGATTTGAAGTACTTCTGGTACAATTTCTCCCAGACGTTCCGTTCCATCAAAAAGAAGTTCCGTTTTAAAAAAAAAACTTTCCAGGGGATGTAAAGCATGTAAAGCTTCAGCGTGACTATACACTAGATCATCATCCATTGAAAAATCGACCTTAAAGTATCCGTCAACTAAAAGATTTACTACGGTTTGCACTGTTTCCCCAACAAAAAGCTTAGGGCGTAATTTAAGATCATTCACCTGACGAAGTCGTAAACCACATATTTCCACAGGGATTCTAGTTCGATACGGGCTCACGTTACGCATTCCTTTCCACACGTCCCAGTTTAGTGTATGAAGATTACGGAGCTTTCCAATGTCAGACCACACGTTGCTAGATATCCCTGTGTGTACAGCAAACGGACACCCCACAATATTAAGAACCTGAAGGTCCGGAAATGAAAAGAGGGTCAGATTTTCATCATCTAACTGCTCATTCCCACTAAGATCAATGTTGACTAATGAGGTCAGTTTGTGAAAGTATTTAGGCACTGTGCAAAGATTACAATCACGTAAACATAATCTTTCTAGTTGTATAGGCTGTACGACCTGTACAATCATTTCAGCGCGACCAGATGCACTCATATTTCCTCTCTTGCTCTCATTCATTTGGGAGGAGCCACCGAGAAGGCAATCATTCTCATCACGGGTCAATCGCTCTGTGTTGGTAGACGCACCTTGTGGCAAAGCACGACGTAAGTAACGGCCGGCAAGAACATCTAATGTTTCTAAGGGATTCTCTGCGAGATCCAGATACGTGAGCTTACGCAGTGAAACAACAACCTGTGGTACGGCCCTGAGTTGAAGCGCACGGAGGTGTAATTCCAAAAGGTTCATTGGCATCCATTTGCCAAAAAAATCAGCGTCATCAAAAGCCCAAAGGTTCTCGGAAATATCTAATGACTGAAGCGTTTTGATTTCTTTAATACCGTTTGGCAACTCACCTGCAACACCACAGTTGGCTATTAAAAGTGTATTTAGTGCCGTAAGTTTTGAAAACTCTGTGTCACGAAGTTCTAAATGCTGATTATCCGACAAGTCAAGTATTTCCAAAACGGGACAAGAAAGGATACATTGTGGAATACCTGTAAGACCGCAATCACGCAAAACAACATGCTTAAGGCTTTCAATACGTGGAAGCACTGTAAGTGAGTATTCATGCATTCCGAGTTCATTACCACTTATATCAAGAAATCGCAACTTGGGCATATTTCTGAGTACCCCAGGTACTCGTTGAAAACGGTTGCCGTTGATAAACAGTTCTTCAATATCAGGTAGCATTATCATCTCCTTCCCAAGTGTATAAAGCTTGTTATCAGAAAGATGCAAACTCTTGGCATCATGGAATCTATCACGCTTTATAAGTTCAACAAATTTCGGGCCAAAAGCCTCCATTGCGCGAGAGGTGAGGTCAACATCGCCATGTCGCCCTACATGTACACCAGTCGCCCCAAATACGCGTTCTGGACCTTTTTCTTCTGCAGACTGCACACAACCCATTCGCAAGATATTGAACTAGACCAATCGCCCACGTTTGAGCTTAATTATGTAGTTCGTAAATATATATGTATATATATTTCCCCTCCTATGTCAACTTACAGTTTTACTTGAAGTGTATAATTATGGTTTGATCCACAGTACTTTCCTCAAAAATCCAGGCACAGAAACGTATATTTTCTACCTTTAAAGATATAATTTTAAGCACAACGAAAATAAGAAAATTTAAGAATAATATATATATATATATTTATTTATTTATTTATATAATAAAAACAAGGAAGAACAAAAAAGCAAGAAATATGCTAGTAAAAAAAAAATATTGGGGAGGGAAACAGTTCTAACGAAAAAGACGTCTTGAAGCAATTAATGTATAATTTGTAATAAAAGAAATAATAAGAGAAAATATTACCTAGAAAATTTTAATCGCATTGTAAGTAACCGGAGGTAAAGCAATCATCCCTCTTTTTTTACTGTTTTTTTTTTTTTTTTTCAAATAATTATAAGGAACAGAATAAAAACCACTGCTTAAAAAAAAAAAAAAAAAACAGTGAACACTAGCATGGTATAAGATTATGGAATGACATGTTCTTTCTAAAGCATTTCCTCTTTATTCAAGTCATCATAACCTTCACCTGCCCTGTCAATGTTACCTTTCCAGTCCTCCAAAGATTTATAATATTATCCATTTGTTCCATTCGCATTCGCTTCAATTCGCTGGTGGAAGCCCCGAACACACGACAGACTCTATACGCACGTCCAAAACGAGCTGCGTAGAGAAATTCCCTCAAAGACATTTCAAACTCTCGTCGATTCGATGTACAGGTACTCTTTACCTCGACATACATCACCACTTCTTTCCGATCACTATTAGCGTGCTTGCGTGTCATCACAATATCAAACGGCTGGCCACTTTCTCCGTGCTCGTTAACCCAAACCACCTCCGTGTCCAATGGAGCATCCGCACGCAGCTCCTCGTAGGCAAACCGCTCTGCCGCCAACGCATACTCTTGCGAATCTCCGAAAGAAGTATCAATAGAGAGTGCCAGCCCACATCGTTGTGGTCGGACTTTGCTCCTTCGCGTTTTCATGCGATTGTTTGTGTGTGCTTTCTCTTTACTTTTCGCCACATCCGTCTCATCATTGCTTGAATCCATGTCACCACCTTCCTGCATATTGTTCTGGCGAGAGGCAGCACGAATAGCACTCCATGGGGAATCGAAAAACTCCGTGGCCCACTGCGGGGGAGATCGGATCATTCCGCCTTCCGCACTCCAGAACGAATTCGAAGAAATATTTGAATTGCGTTTGTTTATCGGTGTAAAAAATGACGAATGAAAGGCATCGGTTCCCGGTGGAAAGTGATCACGAAATCGTTTGTCCGGAGCCGCTGAGAGGACCCACAGGCGTTCCTCACTGCTGTTCAAGCTCTCTCTCCCACTCCACACAGAAGAATCCGACGCCCCGCCAAGTAATCCCTCCAAAAAACGCGAAAGAGAGTCTCTTACCTCCGCATCTGTAAGTGGAAGAAATATATCCGCAATCGCCGCTGCACCAACTGCAGGAGCAAACTGTTCATCCACACCATACAAACAATTGTGTTGCGGAACATACAGATACCGTAACTCCCGAGACATATAGTACACGTGCTTCTGATAGCGCAGAACTTCACGCAAAACAGGATCACTAGTCAGTGCTGTAGAAAAATGTTCAAGGCGAGCATGAACTTGCTCACGCACCAAAGCATAGTATCGTGGGTAGCGGGTCATGAGAAACGCTTGCACTTGCGGTACACAATTTCCAATCTTCGAATGTAACTCAGCAGTTTGTGTAATATCAACCCGATTAAAAGTTGCTGTACGTTCGGTGCATTCTTCGACTGCCATCAATCCCATATGTCGCAACACTGCCAAGGTTGTAAAGTGCGGCAGCTCACCAAACACTAACACAGGCAGTGAAGGCGCAGCTGAATCATCACAGGTAAACGGGAAACTCGCCACACTGTCATAGTATGGACCGCAAAAAAAAACTCCCTCTGCCGCTCGGTACCACCGTTCCTTGAGCGGAAACAAATATTCAGTCATCGCTTCATGCCGTGGCACGTGTGCAACTAATTCCGCAAGTGCTGCCTCTGCAAGAGTGTTGGCATCAGCACCCTTCGCCTCCTGCAGTTTCATCAGATATGCGTACTGTGACGTGCAGCACTCGGAGAGAAGCCTTAACAAAGCGTTTGTGAGCGAAAAAGAGGGCGTTTGCCACTTTCGCCGGCAACCGCGAGCCACAGCCATCCACGATGTCACCGTTGGAACTGGCGAAATGCCCAGAGAGGTGACAAAGAAAGAACGCAGACTCTCTCCAAAGAACGAGAGAGACCGGTTAAAAGGGAGTTCGTCCACCTCCGGCAAGTTCCAACAGACTGTGGCACAGTTAGCCATTTCCACAATAGAAAAAGTGTCTTCGTTCTCTTGAAACTTAAATTTACTGTTCTCCGGCAGGGGAATAAAAAAAGCTTCACGGACTTCATCTAATTCATCTTTTGTCCCTGACGCTAAAATATGAAAAAGGTGATGCAACGTGGATAGTCCAACAGATTGACCAGACTCCATTGAACGCAAAATGTTCAACGCTGCAGGTACTGTAAGAGTAGATGGGATATTTAACTTTATAGAAAGCTCTAAAGACATTTCCTGAAAAGCTTGACGCCTTGGCGCAGAGTTCATCCATGTTTCAACACAAAAACATACTTCTTGATCATTCGTACTAAGAATTGGTTGTGGTAACAAGAGTTGTAGATGATCGATATTATGCGGCGCAAAACAGAGCAAAGACTTTAACCCACATTGGGTAAGCGAATGTGTATACAGAAAAAGCTCGGATGGCTTCTTCCACGATCGAATACGTACATTAGATGTTGTCGTAATATAAGAAGCAGATACAATGTGTGGTATCCACCGTGTGTCACACAGAGAAGAAAAAGTTGCCCCTAACATTGCCGTACTCTGGTTACGATGTCTCTTATCAGCCAAAAGAAGCACAAACCACCAAAATAAAAGCAATGCACGCAACGCCGCAATCTTTTCATTCTCAAAATGATCTTGAAAAATTTCTCTGACAAACTGAGTGATAATGCCATCCACTGCAAGCCAGGACTCTGGAACCTCAAGTAAGACGCCGCGTTCGGCAAGAGATAACAAAAGACGCTGTGCTTCAAACTCTGAAAGCCCATACAAAAGCCTTTTGCCGTCAACAATTGCAAGGGTTGAGTTACAGGAACGGCAATCCCCTTGCCCGTCAAATATAAACTGAAGCGGATGAAAGATCCACGGATTGGATAGATCGTTTTCTTTCCAGTGCCCTGACATAAGCACAGGGGCACTCGCAGAACCATGAACTGCCGTCATTGGTAAAGCGGAGGCAGCGTTGGCAAGAGGCAAAAAGACCAAATCCGCCATATCCGAGTCCAAACATTCCAGTATAGCGATTCCAAGTGGTTTGTTTGTCGTTTCCCCCGCAAGTGCCGCGTACATAGTGCACAGCTGGTGTGGTGCATCTGTAGAACTCACAAGGCGTGCGAGTGTTTCCGGCTTAATTTGAAAACAGTCTCTTGAGCCCCACTGTCCAAATAAAGATACATAACGATGAATAGACGTCATTTTGGGTCTGGACAATGGATGTAACGCAGCTGTACAATGCAAAAACGGCAAGAGTTCCTGAAACGACAGAGTCACAGTTGACGGCACATCATTGACACCGTGCGAAACTTGTGGAGTGTTTTGTGCTGTGAGTGCCACTGGGTGTATTTCGGATTCGCTGGGCAAAGTAATTTCTGTCGGTGCGCCCACAACAACTTCACCCCGTCGTCGCTTGCGTGGATGACTCAAAGACGATGTTAACGGTAATGATGACTGTACTTGTCCCTCTGGCTGTCCCTTAGTTTCAAGAGGGTCCGCAGACAATGAAACGAAAGTCTCCTTTGCAATAGTTGCAGTATTGTCCGCAGTGCATTTGCGCATATGCTCCCAAGTCTGATCGGCATTTCGCGAAACGGATAACTTCACAGGCATAGTGCCATCGCTGGTATCACAAAATGATTCGGTTTGAATTGCACCATACAAACAGAGACCTCCACTAGGGCCATCGGAAGTCCCCCAGCACGCGGGTGGCACACTTGTCGCCTCCGCCTCTGCTGTTGTCGCGTGAATAGTAAATCGCAGTGGAAGCCCGGGGCGAATTGAGTTTTGATCACTTATATCCTTTGCAGCAAGCGCCGCGTCAATGGCTTCAATCGCTCGCTCGTAAACCAATGCATTCTGTTCTCGCCGGCGGACCGTATCGTTTACCAGAGAACGAAACGCGGTAGTAAATCTGGCTATTTCTTGTCGCATGATCAGCTTAAGCCAAGGGAAGTGTTGTATGTGAATGCCGAGCTGCGCAGAAGTATACTTTCCATTCGCATAACGCTGCGCAAAGGCTCGAACTGTGTCTGCCGCATCACCGCCGCCATCAAGCAAACTCCGTGCGACAGGACTATACAATAAAAACTCAAGAAACATCAGACTTGTTACTGGCGCCATAGTTCGTACAGCATTGAGCCTAAAAAGCTGCTGCACAACTGGAAGGGCCATGAGAGAGGAGCCAAGACCAATCTCTGCAAAGTCCAACACATTCTCCGCGGCACAAACTTCCAATTCAAGTTCGTGTACGGTGACAACAGGCCGTGTTGCAACGGCACACTGTACATACGCCGTGATACGCGCTTGTTTCGTAGCGATAGCCGCCAATGTAGGAACTGTTTTAAGCGGGAAAGGAAGAGCATCAGGAAACGGAGCTTGTCCAGCCTTGTTATAAAATCTTTCGTATATCCTTGTGAGAACTCTTTCAACCGTAAGCGGAGGAGCACTACTGGAGCCGTCGTGGCCTGTTTGTAATTCTCTCACGTAGGCATCCACTTCTGTGCTTGCAACACCCGCCATACGTCCTGTGTGTTGTGTAGTTGTCATTCGGAAAAGCTTTATCCACTGAGGCTCTTAAAGGAAACACACACACACACACACAAAAAAAAAAAAAAAGATAAGTGAAAAGGAAAAAAATAATATATATATATATATGACTGCATAGCTCATTTTCTACACAAACAAGCAAACCTTTTTGTTTTAGGGTTTTTTTTTTTTCCAAAAAGCGGAACAACAAAGCGTTAGAGATAATTTAAATATCTCTTCACAATCTCAAGCCAAACAGATTAGAATAATAAACAACAGCAATAACAACACACCAAAATTGTGACACAACCAGAGAGAGAAAAAAGAAACACATACACACACACACACACGCGCACAAAACTATTAGGGTGCAAACCTGTTCATAGAACTATGTATTGTATATATATTGAGCATACGCACCGCTCAACAACAACAACAACAACAACAAAAAACACCGAAGGAAATAACAAAAAGAAACCGAAGACAAAAAAAAAAAAACCCAAACTCTATTCATACACAATAATGTCGTATGGAGATTTCCATTACTCGGCTAGCACTGCCTTCACCAAGATCATCCTCATCGCGAGAAACTCACCCAGGATCCAATTTGTCTTTTGCTCTCTGACCCATAAGATTTATGAGCAGCTCATTTAGAGGAGAAACTTCCTCGCGTGGAATAAGATCAAATTCCCAAACAAAGTACATGAAGTGTTTTAGTGCCGTATTCAGATGAGATTCCTCCTGCAACTCACGAATCTTCGCAAAATGTGAATAGTAGACGTGCGCATACACACGAAAAAGCCGCTTGAAAACAACTTTCACACGTTCGACAAAATCCGGCGGGTATGGATTGCGATCCTCAGATGGAAATATACGTTCATCGTTGATTTGCTTTTCTATCCACTCCATGAGAAGTCTCACGTACTCCGGGGCACTCACCTTCGTCGCCTTCGCGTACTCCGGTGGATCTTTCCAGAGATACTCGTAGCGTGGACCCGAGGACATGACAGCACAACTGCTCGTGGTGCAAAATTCTGTCAGAGACCCATACAAGACATTCGTTATGTTGTAAAAATCTACTGTGTGTACGGAAAGCCAGTGGTTTAAATCCGCACCTTGCGGTAACTCAACGGCTTTGCTAAGATCACCAGAGCGAATAAGAGATTTAGCAAACTTATGGAGATTGTACCGCTCAGTGCCTTCCTTGTGCTTCTTCTTTGGTTTATAAGTGCGATCAGAATCAAAAAGTTTTGCCTTGAACCGCTTCATCTTATTTTCACTCTCTTCGTCGTATTTAAATTTTCTTTCCTCTTGTTTTTTTTTTTTTCCCCACTACTTAACGCATATATATATATATATATATATATGTATATATTGTGTTTGCGTGATATAAAATGTAGATGAATCAAGGAGAAAAAGTGTCTTACAACAAAGTTAGGTACAGCACAACTTATTCTGATATGACACTAAAACATATTTATTTCTTTAAAAACACAGACACAAAGCATTGAGCGTAGATAAATATATCATTGGCGCACAGTTTTATGATGAAATAAACAAACAAACAAAAAAAAAGAAAATAGCATCAGATAATGAAAAACGCGTAAAGCAAATGAAAGGGTTCCATTATTCACGCGCAGTAAACAAAAAACAAAAAAAAAGAGTAACGAACAAAGATAACATTGCTTTCATAACGAAAAAAAAAAAAAAAGTGAATTCCGCCAGCTCCACAAATACAAAAAAAGTAGATTTTGGTATATGTATATATATATATACATATATACATATATATATATATATATATATATATATGTAAAGAGTTTCTAAAAAAAATAAAAAAATCAAATATGACAGTTTTGACAGCCCACTTCCATTCCTATGTTCTCAATTTTCCAAAGCGCTTACACTTCAAGCAGAAAAAATGTCATCTCTCACAGGAAAAGCTGTAAGAATGAGTAACTGTGTGGGAAAAATAAAAGTATTTAGCCCGGGAAAGCAATAAAAAAAAAAAAAAAAAAAAAACGTTTTTTTTTTTATATATATATAAAAGCTCCCATTGTGACAAATCAAAGAATGGGAAAATGTAAGCTACAATAAAATAGCAAACAGCGAGCTGCAATACATACATTTGTGAAAGAAACTGGAATCAAGTCTCATTTTCCGTTTCATTCAAAAAAAGTGCGAGTATTTTATGGAATACATTTCAATTATTTCGTTTTGTTTTTGAGAAAATCCACTTACCGACACGGCTTGATCTACCTTTCCTATATTATAAAGCAGAAATGCGGAAACAAAAAGAAAAAGAAATCAAATATTGCCGTTGAATTAACCCAAGACGCACCCCGCATCAAAAAAAAACCGTAACTATTGACAAAGCCAAACATCAAAGTATCGCTGAAGAGACAAATTGAAGAATCTTTCAATAACAACTTACGAAGTAACAGTCTTAAAGAGATCCTCTTACCCTAAAGAAACCCCCCAAAATGCAAGAGACTCAAGGAGAGTATAGTGAGAAGGGAAAGTATAAAAAAAACTTAAAAGTAATCTCCTGAAGGAAAAAACTGCGCGCTCCTTTGCTATAGATTCAAAATCCGGTGAGGGCAAAAGTTAATGATATAAAATAAAATATTGGGGGGCCAACGGGGAAGAAAGCAAGTAGCTTTATCTCAGTTGATATCCTCTTCACAGGCTTCTAATTCCTGCATCTTTTCCAGTAAAATATCCCCAAAAAAAAAAAAACTCCGTTTTTGGTGTTCCTGTACGTATAGACAGCTTAATTTATTTACGCTATTTTTTTTTTTGCCTCAATACTTTTGTTTTCCAATTTTATTTACCCTCTTTGTAGCAGACAGGTAAATCTTAAAAAAAAAAAAAAACTATGTAAATCTCTCTCCCACAATATAAATATGTATGTATGTGTTTATATATAGATATATATATATATATATATATATATATATAGACATATAAACTGGCTTTCGCAAAACATTGCATTTTTCCTTCATTTTTTTTTTGCGTTTTTATCGTTTGTTTTGTTGCTTCACTCACTGAACCGTGACGCTTTTAGCCAAATTTCTTGGGCAATCCACGTTCAGTCCACGAGCCACCGCAACATAGTACGAAAGCAATTGGAGCGGCAGTACATTCAGAATGACCTGGAGACAGTCCACCACTTGAGGGACTACCACACAAGAGACAGTAACGCTTTCCAATTCCGCGTCATCATCTCTTGTCGTGATGGCCACCACACGACCGCCTCGTGCACATACTTGTTGAAGGGCATTTTTACTTTTTTCAAAGTGCCGATCGTGCGGGCAGAAGGCGACAACAAAAGCGTTTTCGTCAATAAGTGCAAGTGGTCCATGTTTGAGCTCACCTGAGTGAATGCCCTCTGTGTAGATGTAGCTGACCTCCTTTACTTTTAAAGCCGACTCCAGAGCTGTGGCGAAATCAAAGCCTCGGCCAATGATGAGGAGAGAAGAAATGTCCATCCACTTATTGGAAAGTTCCACAACAGCGTCTTGCACAGATCTGATACATTCCGCAACGTTTCCTGGAAGCATTTCGAGGCCTTCGATAATTTCTGCGCAGCGACGTTTAAGGCGCTCGGTATCTGCAGTCTTCTTGTTCCCTTGACAAAGCCGCAGTGCCAGGAGAGTCAGCACAATGATTTGCGAAGTGTATGCCTTTGTTGAGGCGACGCCCACCTCAACCCCGGCGCACAAAGGGATTGTGTAGTGGGAGAGACGAATCACACTTGATCCAGTAACATTTGTGAGACCAATGATAAGCGCTCCACCCTCTTTGCAGTGTTGCATGACAGACAGAGTATCGGCAGTCTCACCGGATTGAGAGACAAAGACACACACATCCTTGTCGGACATACGTGGTTGACGATCCAGAAAGTCAGGCGCATTCTCTGCGAGAATAGGAACATCCGGTAAAAGTTCCTCAAAAATAGGCCTCGAGGCAAGACAGCTGTGAAACGAAGTACCGCACGCAATCAACATGATACGCCGAGCAGAACAAATTCTCGCAACAGCGGAGTCGTCCAGCCCTTCCAACGTTACAACATCTGTTGCAAAGTCCACACGTGCGTGCATTGCTTGAGCCACAGTCGCGGATTGCTCATGAATTTCCTTTAACATAAAGTGTGCATAATTACCCTTGGAGAGACTTTCTGGTGTAATGTCCACAATTTGGGTGGTACGTGTGACGGGTTGCACGCCCACATCGGTCTTGGAAGTGGTATAAAAGGAAATATCACCCTCCGCAAAGTAAGCAATATCATAATCGTCAAGAAATATAACCTTATTTGTGTACGCAGCAAACGAGTTTATGTCAGAAGCAAAGTAGACCTCGCACGGGGAAGATTTTGCGTTATTTTCCTTTGTACTTTCACTGCGTCTAATACCAATAGCGAGTGGAGAACTCTTACGGCAGGCAACGAGTTCGTTTGGATAGTGCGTGGATTTTAGAAGAATTGCATAGGCACCTTCTGACATGCGCGAGATCTTGGCGACAAGCTCCGTAAGTGACTGCGAAGGATCCTGTTTATATAATTCCTCCGCAAGAACCACCAACACCTCTGTGTCAGTATCACTTGTAAAATGATATCCCTTTGAAATAAGCATTTTACGAAGACTCATAAAGTTCGTAATGATACCATTGTGCACAATTGCGAATCTTTGGCTGTTGCTCACCTGGGGATGACAATTTTTCACTGCAGGGGCACCATGTGTTGCCCAGCGGGTATGCGCAATACCAGTATGCACATCAACCACACGCTCAAAGCCCAACAACGCGTCACTCTTCTCACTAAATACTTTTTCGCGAAGGCAAGCTATGTTGCCCACACTGCGCACAAGGGCTGGTGGTTCACCGGATTGAGGGGAGTCAATGCATATTCCGGCACTGTCGTACCCGCGATACTCCACTCGCTGAAGGCCTTCCAAGAGTGTGATGAGAATCTCTCGCGTTGAGCGACTCACATGCCAGTTCGCATACCCAAAAATTCCACACATTACTCTTATACTTTACTTTTTTGTGTGTATGTTTGTATGTACGTATTTGATAGCCCTTTAATATGTAGACCTGTAAATATATATATATATATATATATATATATATATTCTTTGTTTTATGTGTGTGTTTTCGCTTTGGTAACCTTTACTTTGGATATCACAAAAAATAAATAAAAAAGAATAACGGTACCGGGAAACGTTTCAAAAGTAAAAAAGAAAAAGAAGGAAATTGTAAGCAAAAATTGTCTATGTATAATGCAATACGTTTCTTTTTTGTTTTTTGTTTTTATTTATTTAAACCACTGCATTAACTAAACATTTACAACTATATTTTTTGTATTGCGTTACACGGAGTAAATTTTGAAAATATGTTCACCGTTATCTATTTTACGCCAATTGCAAAGTCATTAATTACCAGAAGCAAGCAGGAACAGTTATACATGTTCCAATTTTCTCTTTTTCCCCTTTTTTTCTTTTGTCCCACAAATCATTCCTCAGCCACAATCTTTATATACATTATAAGCAAATACACATAAAAAACTGATTTTCAAAAAAAAAACATGAATCTAAGGGTGAAACAGTCAGTATTCTGGTGAAAGCAAAAAGGTTTGAGCACCGTACCCACTTCTGTTCATCTCCATTACTCTAAATTCTTTCATATATATATATATATATATTACTTCAACACTGCGTGCACAGACTAGGGAAAAAGAAAAAAAAAATGTAAAGAAAGTAGAACAATTTTACGTTTTCCAAAAAAAAAAAAAAGAGTTCTGTTCGGCTTTTTTTTTTCCCCCGCTTATACACACATTTTTTTTTTTTTTTGAGGTGCCTACTGGCAAACATGCCACCCAGTAACTCCATCACTGGACCGCATATCATAGCGCATTCCTCTCCACTCAAGAAATCTCCCGCAGTCACACGGCTCCGGCTGCGCGTGTTCCATGTTACGGAAATCGCTACGACGATCTTTAACCGCAAACCAAACCATTCGGTCAATGGAAAACTCCGAGTGGTGGAGAGATGAGCGAGATGGCAAGCCAGTCAGTGGCGGTGAGCCAAATGTATTGGAGAACACACTGCTCGTCCCGTGAAGATTTTCATCGACAAATATTGCTGCCCCGTGGCTACCGGCCCCTATACCAAAAAATTTATTTGCACACACAATAAACTCACTATTGGACGAACCTGGAACCCATGAAAACTTTTTGAGTACAGGTGACACGTTCACACGTGTGGGCAGTGCCGTCGTAGAGGTCGGGGAACATGCAACAGAGGTCGGCGAAAAAGAATGGACATTACGACCGACAGGCGACACTGAAGGTGTTCGGGCTAAACCATTTCGATGCGTAACACGAGACATATCGGCAAACGTAAAAACAAACGTTTCAGGTGTTCCAAAGAATGCGTGCTGGGAGCGCTCCAGACACGGCACTTGAGGAGTAAAGCAGCCAAACGCTGTTTTCGTTGATGAATTTCTCTGATTCGACGGAAGCACCGAATTCGGTGAGGCGTTTGGCGACGACGAAGAATTCGTATCTACAAAAAAAATCCCAATACCACTATCACCATTATAATGCACTTTTTCCATCACACGATAAAAATTTTTTAATGAAAACCCATTATGCTCCGTGTCAAAGCAGACGCGCCATGGATATTGCTGTAAATTTTGCGGGAGTGCGAGCAGCAGCTCGTGCAGCGCGCAGCGTGACAGTGGCATTGGGGGGGACGGAGCCCCTTCAGGAAACAACGCGGCCGTATTGAGAGTGCAAGTGCAGGGAATGTTTCGTGTCGCAGACGACGCGGAAGAGGCCTCGTTGTACATATTCCGCGGCACCGCCAGAATAGTGCCGGGAGGTGATACGAACACCATCACTACTAAACAGGCAATTAAAGAGAGAGAAGAGGAGGAAAGGGGGACGGGGAGGATTTGAGTATGACAAACTAATAAATAAAAAAAGTAAAAATAAAAAACTTACAAGACGGGTCCGAACCTTACTACTACTTCGACTCCAGATATAAAAAGCAATATCTTCTCTATATAAATAATCAAAGGAAGAAAGTAAAAAAAAAAAAAAAACGAAAAGGGGGAAAACAAAAGCAAGTATTTACGCCAACGCGCAGAGACACATTGATGCAAATGCAATACCCTCTGCTACATCATGCATATATATATATATATATATATATAGCACTAATTCCTCAGCAGTCATGGCAACAGTAAGCCATGTAGTGTAATAATAATAATAATAATAATAATAATAATAATAATAATAATAATAATAATAACAAAACATTACACACACAAGCTCTAAATGAGCAAATACGCAGCACATCTGTAGTCATACCTTGTATCCAATCTCATGTCCTTCCTGTACGGCTTGCAACATGTCTTGCTCACCGTGTCCTTCCCCGGTGTAACTGTCACGGCACGATCCCGCGGTGTAAACACTAAAATCACGAATCATCTCCCCTCGCTGCTTCGCCCCGTCCTTCATCCATTCGTAGATCCACGACCCCACTGATATATTCGGCAGCATTCCGTATGCCCACACAATCGTATCGCACTCCACAAAAAATTTACGCGAATCGGGCGCCAACATGGATATGTGAACTCCTTTAGCATCAATGTTTTCAACTAAGCCATGTTTGATAATTGTACCACCGTGATTGCGAATCCACAGCTTCTGTGACCATCCTTTTCCCCTAGAAAGATCGGCATCCTTGTCTGCCTTGTTAAAGAGAATAACATCACGATTATTCCGCGGGGCTCGCGCAGCCGCTCCGGAGTCCAGCAGTCCGGCATCCAAATCTATGCCCCACTCACCACAGTACTCCGTCACACTCCGCGAGACACGTGGATCATGCAACAAATACGAAGCCACGTCATGTGAAATCGCACCATTCCCAACCACAACCACACGACGACCAGCAATGACACTCCCATCAAGAATCCTTGAAAAGGGGACAACTAGTGGGCTTTCACTTGTACCAGGAATTTGATGAGAAGTACAAGGTCGCGAAACACTTCCGCAGCACAGAACAATCGCGTGAAAAAATTGATGGTTTCGTGCCATTTCTTCGCGCGTAAACTCCGCATTTAGTCGGACGTTAATAGTTGATTCTCGAAGCTGCCGCGTCCAATACTCAAGTATCTCCTGATACGATTCTTTACCAGGAACAACCTTGGCTAGATTCAACTGACCGCCAATAAAACTAGACCGTTCAAAGAGTGTTACATCATGACCTCGACGCCAGAGTGTAAGGGCACACGTAACACCAGCAGGGCCAGCACCGACAACAGCTATGACTTTTTTATGCGCTGTCGGTGAACTCTTTCGCTCCAGTTCATACCCACTAACTGGATTAAGTGCACACGTAACACGCTGGTGTTTGTAAAGTCTGTTAACGCAGTGATTGCACGCAATGCAAGGGATAATGGCATCTTTATGACCTTCTTCTGCCTTTTGAATAAACTGCGCGTCCGCTAACAAAGGTCGCGCCATGCCAATCATATCACAGACATCATCGCGCAACAATCTCTCAGCCACTTCAACGGAGTGAATACGATGCGTTGCCACAACTGGCAAATCTAAACCACACGAATGCAACCGATCTCGCACAAGCTTCACACATCGTGCAAAGGTTGCCTGTGGTACATAAGACGCAAGACTCTGCACAGGTGAATCATGCATGCCAACGCTCGTGCTCAGCACGTCGACCCCACCGAGTCGCGCAATGACCTCTGCGGCTGTTAGTGTCTCCGTCATTGGAGTTCCGCCTATTTTTAAATCATGCAAACAGATCCGCACGGACACTAAAAATTTGGACGGGTTTACGAGAGAGTCTCGCAGTGAGTCTATTACCCGTAGAACAATCTTCAGGCGGGCCTCGAGGGATCCGCCAAACCCATCCTGTCGATCATTCACTGCTGTGGAAAGAAAGTTGTGCAGCAGCCCCCCCTCACTTACTGCAATCTCGACCCCGTCGAATCCCGCGTCCTCCGCGAGTCGCGCAAACCGCTGGTGCTCCGATACAATGTAATCCACAAGCATTCCCGGCACACGCCACGGCCGAGAATCCGCAATCGGCTGCACAGGCGACGCAACATTTGTGGCGGAGAGAAGAAATCGCCTCCGCGCCGCGCGGCCAGGGTGATAAGCCTGCGCCAGCACAACCCCACCCTCGCGGTGAATGGCGTGCGTGACACGCGAGAGGGCCTTGGCCGCATTGTATGTCCCGAGAGCCATGGCGTCGACGCGCCACTTGCCAAGACGAGAGATGCCAAGGCCACCGCAGACGATAAGTTTTGCGCCGTGACGCGCTCGCGCAGCGTAAAATTCGCCCATTGCGTCCATGTGCGCGTCACTCCATTGTATAAGCTCAGATTCAAGGTTGAGATACATCGGCAGCATCATGACACGGTTGGGAAGCTCAGCAACGCGAGAACCTTTGCCAATTCGAATTGGGGAAAATAAGGAGGACGCCTTGGCTGCCATTTTGTTCAGAATACGTTAATATACACTTTGTGAAGAGTGGTAAAAAAAAAAAAATACTTTATAAATTGTAGTTCTTTTTTTTTTTTTTTCGGAGGATGAGAGTGTGGGCAAATTTCAAACACAAACACCGTGAGGATTCACCCAGTACACCAGTTCCTCCTTTTAATTAGGCTTTGAACTATTTATGTTTTACAGATCAATATGTAGATATAGATATATATATATATATATATATATACATAAAAAAAAAAAAAGAGAGACGCGTAATGTAAGTTATGGGATGTTGTAAATACAGATGCCGCACTCAAATCTTTATGTTGTAATGACAAAGCAAAAATATTTTGTATTTAGTTTTGATTTCATTCATACCATTCTCTAACCACCGTAAAGAATTACAAAGTTTGATTTCATAAGATGCGTTGCATTTCAAAATGAAATGACAAAACAAAACATCAGCAAAGCACTCTGAGAAAGGTACTGATACCGTTAAGCCAAGAAGATAGATAAATCTTCTAACCATATCCCTTTCAAGTTAAAAAAATTCATAACTGCAAAAACAAAAGGAAGTACAACGCAGAAAAAATAATAATAATAATATAAGCACAGAACTACTCTTAGCCCCTCTTTTGAATAATTTAAATATACTCAAAGAAAAAAAACAAAAACTCTCAATCCGCTAATTCCGTAGGAAACGGTAAAGTGTAAACTGCTTGCATCACGCGTTGTTGTTCTTTATTCAACGGTACAGCAATTACACCCTCATTCGGCCACGCATTAAGAGTCTCGCGCAGAATCGAGAGTCGCTCCTTGCAAGTTTTTCCCAATGGGTTTACCTGGACGTGTTGCGGTACACACAGCGGTGCGGCTTGGGGACGGTGCTGGTGCGGCAAGTGAATAGACTGCAACGCTTCCATTGTGTTTTCTTCTCTGCTCGGGGAATCCCTGGGGGCACTTGCCTCCAGCTCCCCGGCAGGAACATGCGAGCTTGCGAGAAACTCCAACTCATCGTCCGAAATTTTCGGCAATTTGCCTTTATCGGCCGCGGTGAGAGATGCGGGCGCCCCTGGAGACCTCTCAGGCGCCGTGACGAGACGGTGAAGCGAAATGTCAACGTGCGAGTCGCGCAAAAAACCATCCGAGTGGACCCTTACTTGAAGCTTTGCAGAATGAATGACACCAATAACACGCCGCCACCCACACTGCTGGGGAATCTTTTTTTCAATTCGTGTTTGGGCTCCCCGCTGCGGAATGACGTCAATAACAACCTTGACCATAGGCGCCGCCACAGTAAAATTGTCAAGATTTTTTATCACGAAAAGGTATGATCCATCAGTAAGACTATCCTCACGGGAGAAGGGCTCCTTTCGTTTCAGTGCACACTGCGAACCACTCACAACAAAGATAGGCTCCGCGATTTGAAAGCGATGCAATTCGATCTGGTCAATCTGCGTAAAAGGAAGGAGAATATTATCCTGTTTTTTCCGCACAATCTCACATCGGTCCATGCAATTCCGCAATTTCCCCTCACAAAAAGAAATAAGATTAGCATTCTTCACATAATCTCCGTCCTTCGCACTGCGACGCACGTGGTTAATGATCTCTGCGGCACTAAGATAATGCTCAGACACTAAGGCATACTCTTCAACAAGGCGGGAGAGCTCTCCGCGGAGTGCACTTTTTGAGCTAATGCGCGCCTGGTTGCGATCGGCTTCGTACTCACGAGCCTCGGAGCGGCGAAGTAAGTCCAGCCCCTCTGCAAGGAGTAGTTTTTGTGCCATAACAATGAAACTTTAAAACACAAAGTAATAATAATAATAAGTAAAAATAAGAAAATATATTAGAAAACTACAAAAGCACTCATATCCTTTTCCCTCATAAATTCATATCACAAGAAAAGCGTTCCCAGAAAAAAATTAGAGCCTAAAAACATAAAGATAGTTAAAACCAGCAGGAATAAAAAAAAACACAAACAAAACAACATTGTTCAACAAACATCTTACCAAATATAATAGAATAAGCCATAAAGACCCTTTTTTTTCCTTCAATGAAATACAAAAAAAAAAAAAGCTTTCAACGAAAAATAACAACAAAAAATCATACATTCGGACCAACCATCGCTTAAAATAAAAAAAAAAAACAAGAGCATGTATCCATATATATACATATATAGAGAGAGAGACCTATTTACTTTGGACGCTGAAACTACAAGTAAACGGTTGAAAGCAAACAATAGGGACCACCAAAAAAAAGCAAAGCAACATTATCTTATTGAGCAAAAAAAAAAAAAAAAACACAAAAAAGACGTTGAAGGGAAACACAGACACAGTCTATATAAAATATAGTTCTCTCATAAAAAAAAAAAACCCACAAGAAATGAAATACATAATAAACAAACACAAACTACTTCTTCTCAAACATACAAAAAAAACAAAAACTAAAATACACAAACACAGTACGTCATCAAGCCAAAGGGATACATGAAACCAATGACACGAACCTCACTTATAAGACGAAAAAAATCTTCAAAAAGTATATTCTCCATACAAAACGAAAAAAAGCAAAACACTGTAAAAACAACTCAAGATGAAGTATTTATATATGCTAGATTTACATAAAATACAATAAACACCACCTTCTTAAAATAATAAAAGGGTCACCCAAACAAAAAGCAAATATAAAATGCAAAAAGAGTAAAGCTCAGTGCCATCATTACCACCACACACTTCTGCAAAACTCGGACACACAATCTTGCCAGCTTTAAAGATACCCTTCGGAGTGATTCGGCCGCCTTCNGGGACAGGGGTACCACGTGTCATCGCCGGAGTAGCGCACACTCACAGTATCATTCGCACACGAGACCTCCGCACAAACATCCTGTACAGCTTCGCTGTAATACTTCGCATGAAGCCCTTCACCTTTAAGACAAACCGAATGTGGTCCAACACGACTCCCAGGCATAACACGCACGTCTCCATCAGTGCATCCACTAAAAGAACTCTGTACAACAGTAGGGCAGAAATCAAGATAATGATTTAGCCCACCCATAGTAGGATCTTTGAAGTATTGGTATTCGGCAGGAAGAGGAGATTTGTACATTCCAAACATGCACCTTCCAATCCCTTTTCGACCAAAAGAGCAGACACGAGTGGAAGCAGGACTTGTACAAAACATGTCAGGATACTTTGTC